>NDFZ01004712.1:79568-119182 GCA_002192655.3 Mamestra configurata | reverse complement strand
GTGCCGAGACGACGACTTACGAGCGGGGGACGCGGGGGTGCGCCACTTATCGCAGCGAGCTGGCAACGTCGCGCGGGGTGGGAGCGCCCCGCGCCGCAACCTCTCACTCACCGTCGCCGGCTCGCCATCGCCATCATCCAGTGTTACCTTTGACGGTCGAATGCGCGGTCGTTCGCCGTCGTAGCCAGTGACGTCGGTGTCGACACTCGTGCAACACGTCTATGATGTTTCGGTGACTTCAAAGTCGGACTCGTGAGTGAACGATAACTTATTGGCTATCGAATGCTGGAACACAGTGACAAGTTTTGATCTCATTACCCTGGATTTGGATTTTGATGAGTTGTGATAAGTGACTATTTGGATTTTTGGACAAACAGTGAAGTGGATCACCAAACAAGGATTTCTTCTAAGTGTCAACATTGGATTATGAATTAAATATTTCTTCAGTGAATTCAAGAATTGTGTTACGTGATAGTGGCATTCAAGTAAATACCAGTGTTTTTCTAAACTCTGAACCTGGTTTTTAATACTTGTCACAAGTTTTCAAAATATTTTTTTGGTCTTGAACGCAGAAAAATAAACCTATAGCAAAAAAAACCTCGGTTAATACATTTGAATAAAAACAAAAAAAAACTTGTGGAAGGTATAAGCTGGGAGATACCACCTGTCGTAAAACGTACACGCTGGATTTTGCCTCAGCTGATTCGAAGACGGAATAAATTCGCGAAGCGTTCATCGTTGACATATTTAAAAATGTGAAAGAGTACTTGTGAACCATGAAAAGTCTGAACGTGATCTTAAATCAGTTATGATTTTTAGTGTTGATTAACACAATGTGTTGAGTTTTGAAATTGGCCATAAAATTTAAAAAATAATCAAACCTGAGAAATTATGGTAAAAAAAGTGATTCAGAATAGAATGATGACGGCGTTGAAATTTTCACAAAGGTAAACGATGGACGTTTCGTCAATTGTTGACGTTCGACGAACGGCTGGCTGGACCGAAATTTACGCGCGATACGCGATAACAGAAAATACGACTGTACGCTCGCGACTGACACGAGTACAATATTGAAGAAAAAATTGAATTTTCCAAGATGGAAATATTGCGAAGTTTTTGTGATTGGTGAAGATGTCAGTTTCGAGCTGACGTCGATGTTTTTGGATCGCAACAATACCAGGTGCATCGTGTTTCAGGGGGTGCCTTGGAACGGCAGGACGGCGCACTCCAATAGTACGGCCGGGTACGCGGGCTCAATCATCACCTACGGGGGGGCACAAGCTCCCGATAGTGGAAAACACAACCCGTTGCAAGGGACAATTGGATACAGAGTCAACGCCCCTAGGTGAGTCCAAAAATAATTGTTTTGCGTTCAAAATATTGAATTTGAGTTCAAAATATTTATTTTGCGGCCAAACATGTTTTAATACTATATCTTAATTAACAATGCAAAACAATTTTCAAAAGTGAAATTCGAAGTCGGTTTAAATAAATATATTTAAAGGGCAACAGAAACTTCAATACAGGTAGTGACAGTATAAGTTTATTATTAGTAGAAATAATGTTGATGCTCCATGTATTTGGAATTTCTGGTTTGCATCGAGAAAATAAAATGTATGTCTACGTACCTACTTAGTAAGTTTTTGATAAAAGTGGAAGACTCGAACTGACTAGCAATTAAATTACAAATCGAAAAAATGATGAGTGGACAGATCTTTTATTTTGTTATCAGTTACCAAAACTTGACGCTTTGTGTAGGTACTTCTTGGTTGCCTTTACTGTGTTTTATCTTATCCGGAACAAGTTTGTTTACATTTCAACAAAACGCTGAAACGTGACTCGGCTTACCTGTGTGTGCCACCTTATCGTAGTTAACAAGCAATAAAATCAAAAATTCACCATCTACGTAAATATCTTAAACTACCTTACGATTCAAGTGTTAAATCGGCTGAGCAATTGTTGTTACAAGTCCAATACAATAAGATAAAAGGCATTAAAATATAATTCCATGATTTTTAATGAACGAGCATTATATTTCCCCTAATAAACAAAACATAACTTTAAAAGTACACACAAGTGTGACATTGTCGACCGCGCATCGCTGCAATTATAAATGAAATGTGCTCCTCCATTCACACGCACAAACGCTTTAGGGCACCCAGCACTCACACAGTCTCACGTCATTACACTCACACTAGTGTAAACGCACGCACACCTTCACAGGACTCTCACACAAGCGCATAATGGGAATGCACGCGGTGACTGCACTTTAGCGCTTACAATAAACACAAATAAACAAAACATTTAAACTAGCAACACCGAGAGCATCGAACAGTTAAGATTCATTCCAGTAGTATTTTTTACGTTTCTACTTTCTACTCAGATATTTTCAATTGTCACTCGATAAAAAATGAAAGAAGATTGTTGGAATAACCGTTTTTGATCCATGATTATGAGCTAAATTACAATGTTAAAAAAATTCTGAGCAGGTGTTAAGTCGAAGCGCTCAACGGCTTTGTTTAGTAGTCACCTTTACAAACGACATATTGTTGATGGCAGCCTGCCTTTATACAAAACCAATAAGTAAATAATAATAAAAGTGGGGACCGGCAGCGAGATTGTGTGAACATAACACAGGAAGTCTACTTAACTTCAAGGGTAGGGAAGTTAGGGAAATTGAACTAAAGTTACTCATTAAATTAATATTAAATTATTACTTAAGTGTTAAGAATGTTATGAGCGTGCGTGCAGACACATAAAGAGATTTGTAACCGTTAGTAAGTGATCGTGGGAAAAAACGTCAGTTTGAATCGAGCGAGACGTCTGGGGGCGGATGCACTGACACAACATACATTACACCACGTGCGGCATGCCCGAACGGATTCTCAATGGAAACCTTAAATGTTTCTATAATGCTTCAGTCACGAAGCCGAAGTGACTATAGGTTACGCATCGAGCACTAAAAAATGTATTCTTGTAAATACGTGTTAATCTATGCTGTTCAATCAGCGATTGCTTTCGGTTCAATATCATCGCAGCCAAACAAATTATTATCGGGAGCGTCGTCGTAATAAAGCCCCATATTGACGTGACCGGCCCCACTTACCCTAGGCGACGTAGCCGACCCTTCCCCGCTCATTGTACCGTATTTACCCCGGAACGCTCAGCTCCATTTGTAAACCCCCGGAATCCGCTCCTTGAAGCATGATTCATTCTCCGGACCCCGCGTCAATTGATGAGAATAGGATAGATAACGCTGGAGGTAATTAAAATCATAGGTTTGTGTAGTTTGTTTTGGGGCAAGACAATTTCAAATTTTTTTGCATCCTCTTTAAGATTTTAATTGAAAATATCATGTCACGTTAATCTCTTAAAAATAATGAAATATCATGAAATAGATTTTTAATCAATATACGGAAGGTACGACACCTAAATTTCATCGATTGAATATTATTAACGTTAGTTAACTTTTTATTATGTCAGTGTGCGCACAAGCCACAATGTGAAGTGGCGTTTAAATGGGGGTGACCAACTGTCGTCGAAACACAGGGGTGGAACACGCCACGGCTTCACGCTACCGCGATAGTAATCTATACGAGACTCACAATTAATGCCTTATTTAACACTTCACTTCAAATAAAATTAAAAATCCAGTTACACACGATTACAAAACTTTTTGATTGGTAACATTTTTAAACTGTAATTTACAAGTAACTACAAAATAAAACGTCAACGCCTGTTTATAATTAGTTGCAAATCTGAAAGTAGCAGCATGATTCCTAAGCAGTTGGATTCAATACACGATTATCTCGACTGCCAATTAACCAGGAATCCGACACGTCTGCGCACTAATCTAAAATTAACTGCAGCCTATGTATCAAAATACCTACGCGTTACTCGCACATCTCTCAATACTATGCCAAACACCTTCCAGCTTCTCAAAATAGCGGCTTGTCTACTCATTCATATTGATTTATTTAGAAGTTTCGTGTGTCGAAGAACGGCTGTATCGCGCCCACGCATAGATCTTGTCATATCTGCAAAAATCGACAGTCCTTAGTACCATTTCGAAAGTAGTCGTCATGTCTGTGCAGGCGCGCATTTGCCGAAACATAAGTCTATTATAAAGGTGTTCCGAGAATTGTCCCAAAAGAATGCCTGAGACGAACGTTCGCATTCAACAACCCAAATATTTTGAACAGACCGTAAGTGATTATTCGGATGTGGTACCACTTTTACAAAAAGTGTACCAGGATACAAAACACAAAGATTTTTTGTTGACTACACATTTCGGTCGGCAAAAAGAAAAAGGTCCAGACAAAACTATAAAAAGAAGTGCAGGCCGGGCCGAGTTTACCTAAGGAAGGACCCTTGTAAATCATCTGCAGCAACTATGAATAGAGACGATGTCGAGATGAGCGTCGTTGACTCGTGTGTTTATTGGTTGTCGACGCTACTAAGTATCTAGTAGTTGCCGCTTCGCCGAGATTTATTAAGAATATACAATCAATTTAGAAGACAGTTAATTTACATCGTGATTTTATCAAACAAACTAAGTTCAGAGAAATTTTACTTAAATTGTTATGCATTGGCAAATTTTAGGACTCAATTTCATATATATTCAGTTAATGTTTCTCTACATTCTAAACGCACACACGTAAACGTATATTCATTAAAATAATTTCATACACGTTCACAAAGGGCCAATATTGTTGCTCCACTACAGATGCTCGCAACAATGGGTAGCCCGTGCGAGTGTTTGTCGTGCATTTGTCGAATGGGAATTATTAGAAAGGGCTCCGGGAAGGCTCGGGAATTCGCCCCAAAAGCAGTTCACATGAATCGTTCTCCCACTCCGGCGCCGTACAAAAAATCAAACACATCCCGAGAGAAACACAGGGGTTACAACGCGTCACTATACGACCATATTGATTTTTTCTCTCATTGTTAGTAAAATAATAAAATCACGGCGCGTATTAAAAAAAGATCTTGCGTCGATAGAATTTGGGTTGAATATTGAGTCTGAGTTTATTAATAATCGAAGCGTTAACGTGTGGAATGTTCGATTCTGCAAGGCCGCTTGCAATAGAAACTGCTCGTATCGTGAGTGAAATAATATTAACTGGACCGATTTCACATTTAATATGTACACGTGTATCTACTCCATCGATTGTACAAGTAATTACTTTTGTTAAAGAGCGTTTACGAATGTTTATTGGAGCAGTTTTCGATTATTTTGAGGTAATGCAAAAAACGTTTGTTTAACAAATAGTTAACGTAATTGTGTTGATTTTGTCATAGCGGCTATGGGTGCGCCGGCGGTTCGGGCGCGATGAGCGGCGGGGGCGAGAACGCGCAGTTCGGCGCCACCGCCGCAATGGTCGCCGCGGCCACCACGGCCGCGATGCAGGACTCGCAGCCTTTCTCGCAGGTAAAACATCATTCACAATACCTACACATACATATTGAAATTCATAATTATGAAATCATAACCTTCAATATACCTACACTCTAAGCAAACCCCACTGAATGTTAATCAACTAATCAAAAGGACTTGAAATGCTATTCCAAATGAGACATGAAATCAGTCACGTATACAATTCAATACACGTCGTTATTTTCATTTTTCAGATGCAAAACAACATGACTATGGGAAATCCCCAATATGGCGCGATGAACGGCTACGGTCAACAACGCAGCCATAATCCGGGAATGACCGGGATGGGGATGGGAGGCAATGGCGGGATGAACGGAATGACCAGCATGGGGCAGATGGGAAACGCCGCTATGAACGGTATGAACCCAATGGCACAGATGGCCAATATGGGTATGCACGCCAACATGATGCCATCACAAATGGGGCCTGGACAAATGAGCAGCTCAGCGAAGATGGGGCCGGGATACCAAAGGCGACATACGCCATATCCATCGGGCACCATGCTTATGGGTCAGAGGAAGACGCAGTACATGAGCGGGCAGCCCGGCTTTGGGCCCACTCAATACCCAGCGGGATACGGTGGCAGACCGGGCTTTCAGGGACAATACCCACCGCAGCAACCATTAGGGCCTAGCGGTAACTTCGGTGCAGCTATGAGAGGAACAATGAGGCAATCAACGCCGCCCTACTCAAACCAGGGGCAGTACTTCAATGGTGGCGTGCCAAGCCAGTTCCCTCAGCACCAGAGCAGCAACGCGCAGTATGCTGGGCAATATGGCGGACAGTTCGCGCAGGAGGTCGCTATGCGCACTAACATGAGCTATCAGCACAGTCCAGTTCCTGGCAATCCGACGCCGCCGCTAACGCCCGCTAGCAGTATGCCTCCTTACATCAGCCCTAATGGTGATGTGAAACCCCACTTCAACGAGCTCAAACCATCACTGGGCATGCAAAGTAAGGATATTCTATAATTAATATTCGTAAAAGAACAAATCGATATGCATTGAAACAATTCCACTAAACTTTCTCATTATTTTCAGATGACGAGCTCCGGTTAACATTCCCCGTAAGAGATGGTATTATATTACCACCATTTAGATTAGAACATAATTTAGCAGTTAGCAATCATGTATTTCAATTAAAACCCACGGTCCATTCGACGTTAATATGGAGGTAAATATTGTAGTAAACTTACACATACTTATTGAAATATTAAAGAGAGTCATAGAGGTCAAGGATTTTAACCTGCTTATTTTTTCGCAGATCGGACCTTGAGTTACAATTAAAATGTTTCCACCACGAGGATAGGCAGATGAACACAAACTGGCCAGCGAGTGTTCAAGTGTCAGTCAACGCAACTCCATTAGTAATAGATAGAGGAGAGAACAAAACATCACACAAACCATTGTACCTGAAAGAAGTGTGCCAGCCAGGCCGAAATACGATACAAATCACTGTCTCAGCCTGCTGCTGTGTAAGTACCTCCTAATATCCGCGATCAGTTAAACTGAAATAAGAATTAGCATTTTGGCTTACGCCAGAAAAATAACAAAACTGAATTCTTAATATTCTTTGTCTTTTCCAGTCGCACCTGTTTGTTTTACAATTAGTTCACCGACCGAGCGTACGAAGTGTGCTGCAAGGTCTATTAAGAAAGCGCCTATTAACAGCAGACCACTGTATTGCCAAGATCAAGATGAACTTCAACCAAACGCCGACGAATGGTAGCAATGGATCCAACACGGCTAACGATAGGGACAGCGTTGAACAAACAGCTTTAAAAGTATCGTTAAAATGTCCAATCACGTTTAAGAAGATCACACTACCGGCACGTGGCCATGAGTGCAAACACATACAATGCTTCGATCTAGAATCGTATTTACAACTTAACTGCGAACGAGGGTCATGGCGGTGTCCAGTTTGCAAGTAAGTACTGCTCCCGATATGCCAATCGACATCATACTTTTGTTTAATGGAACAAAATTATTACAAAATAATTTATTTTCAGTAAACCAGCACAGTTAGAAGGCCTGGAAGTTGACCAATACATGTGGGGTATCCTTAACACGTTGAACAGTTCAGATGTAGACGAAGTCACGATTGATAGCGGTGCCAACTGGAAGGCAACTAAAATCGCCAACAATACTGGCATTAAGGTGAGTATTTGTCACAAGACTAATGCATTTTATTATTATTTTTTCAAATTATTAATTTGGAACTCGTACGTAATAGTTACATGTGTCTCAGACATTATCTTACTTTTTACAGCAAGAAGAAGATAGCAGTGATGGCAGCGTAGGAAAGCGCAGTAAAGCAGTATCACCGGGCTCGATGAACATGCCTACGATGAACAACTGGGACATGAATCAAGCACTTTCACCATACCTTCCCCCTGACATGAACACTATCGCTAGCGGCTCAATGATCTCTTCGTATAACCAAAATGGCCATAACAGAAATTCAAGTTCGAATAATCAGAATTATGACTTCGGGATGAACAATGGGCCTGGCAGTAACGAGTACGCTGGAAATGGACCTCTTTCGCATCTGAATGAGAGCGTCAACTCATTAGATCCTCTCAACGCGATGGAGAAAAGCCTTAACGATCAGGTAAATACTACATATCTATCAGACGTTGAAATGCAGTAATTTGTTGTGAAACCGAACATGGGTTTCAAAAATTCGAATCAAACTAGCCACTCATCAAAAGTTAATTTTCTAAATTTAATAAAGTGGAAAGTTTCTAGTAGAAACCATTTCCCTACGGAATGGTTTTAATTTTCTACGACGTTAATAGCTGCCTGGAAACAGCAATTGTGCTTGAGTAGAGGATAAAATATGTCACTTTACAAATAATCGCTGTGTTTATACAAGGCTTGTGTATAATTAAGTAACACGTTCTTGTTCATGACAAAAATTTCTAAAGCTATTATTAGTAAGGTTCTAAGGGGGTGGGTCTCAAATTCAAGTGTTACCTACCTGCGAACCAAATTCCATAGCTCAAAGTGTACGTGTTGTTCAGATGCCGCACACCCCGCACACACCGCACACGCCTGGCTCCGCACACACTCCGGGCGGCGGCGGCGCGCACACGCCGGGCTCCTCGCACACGCCGGGTCCGCCCTCCGTGGACCACCACTCGCTCACCGACGTCGACATACCCGCCGACCTCAACTTTGATCCTGCAGCCGTCATAGATGGAGAAGGGACAGATAATCTCAATGTGAGTAAAAAATCAAACTGTTAAATACTTCATTAGTTCAGGATCGAAATATATAGCCACATATCATATCGATGGGGTTACAACGGCAATATGGCTGGACGATAGCAATGATAACGAAAAGCGTTACCTATGATATGAGTCAATTTTTATTCTGGCTTAAATTTAGTTATTTCATTCAAGTAAGAAATACGAGTAGCAAAAAAATTAACATTCAGCTAGAAAAAAAAAACATATTTAATGCAAACATTACTAGGTAGGTGCCAGATAGGTTTGAATAAAGTTCAAAACCCCAAACAATAAATTATGAACAGTTTCTCTTTACTTGCGTAAAGGACCACGATAAGTTTCGTTTCAGGACAGCTTTATATTTATTTCTGTTCTTGAAATGAATATTGTCAATAAATGAAGGAAGGTGTTAATAGCCGCTATTGCATATTTATCTGGTGTCTACCATAAGAAGCATCAATAGCAATAAAAGACAGCCAAGCCTGACTATTATTTTCATATTCCAGTTATTGCCGGAGACAAGTGTGGATCCGATGGAGCTGCTGTCGTACTTAGACGCACCTGCGCTTGGTGAATTATTAGCGACGCCGCCGTCGTCATCGTCATCGGCGGGCAGCCATCCACCGCGAGCGCCTTCCTCCGACGACCTCCTGGCACTGTTCGAGTGAACACACTGTGACCTGCCGAGAAGTACGTAGACGGGAATACGTATAGGATTGTCAATTAACATCACCACTACAAACTCAAGATCTCTATTTGTACTTAAAGAAGATACTCTACTTCGCCTCTTTCATGTTTTCCGCTCTTCATTGAGCGGATAAATACTTGCTAACATCTGTTACCGTCTACGTTACTCGCTTGTTACACAGAGATTCGTTCGTCTGAGAGTCAAACTAGGCATTTGTTCAACTCGCAATGAAGCCAGAAGCCCGATATTGTGATATTAGATTTTAGTTCCTTCTCCACGTGTCGCTGGGTTGAATATCGCAGAGCGTTCGAACAGTAGATGTCTTCAGAATCTCTGTCACCTTGTAAAGGTGTTATCGTCTAGTAGAAGTTCCGACCACGCTGTCGTGTTGAACACAGCGACACACCGAGGCATCGATTGTTGAAACAATGGTGTTGGAGAACATTTATTAGGTATATAAGTAAAGTATTGGAGGCAAACGGCCATAGACACTGCGGTGTTGTGCATGTATAGTTCCTCGCACCGCCGCACACACGGTGGCGCTACTGAGCTCCTTTAATATTCTAAACTCTAGCATAAACTGTAACACAAATTTTCATTAATAACTCAACTTCTTATTCGATATAACTGTAATCGATTAGAGTTTTTTGATTTGTGTCCATAATTTGTGAATAGTTGACCGGGTGTAAATAATAAAGAGGAGTTATTTTATTTGTGCTAGTTGTTTTGTGTACTGTGGGCGGGGCCGGGCGGCTCCTTGTACGTATAGGCTAGACGAGCACGGCCGGCCCGTCCGGAGGCATTGTGAATCTTATAGTTCCTATTGGATGCGAGCGAACTATAATGTTCAATTGCCATTTACTGTAAACATATTCCTTCAAGTTTTCGCATATTCTGCATTTTTAAATGGTAAGATATGATAGGATTCGTGAGTATAACGCTACTCGCTTTTGGGTGATATATTCTAAATGAGTTGTTTAAAATCAACAAATAAATGGTAACAAATTAGTTACAAAAGTATATTGTAAATGTGAGTGCAAAAATGAACTCTGTTAAATTATTTTGCGTTATGTGAATCGAAGAATGATAGAAATATATTTTAATTTCTATATAAATAGTAATGAACTGTATTATTTGTAAATATGAATCTAGATAAGAATATTATATTACCTAGTTATATATAGGAGAAGAACATGGCAGATACTTATATGACGGCCAGTTTAGTATAGTATTACTAAATTAAAGAAAAAATCTACACATGGTTTTACATGTACATACAAAATTACCATACCTATTATACAAGTCTATGCGTTTGGAGCCCAGTACAGTGAGCTAACAACTTCCTTTCAGCTGTTGAGTCTCTTTTTAATCAGTTTTTTAACAACTATTTCAACACCGTTGAATTTGTTTCAAAATGTTATGTCATTGAACTAGTCCCTTCGTATTGCATTGATTCTGTACGAGAATAAGTTCCTCTTGAGTTATAATCAAACATGTATATAGGTTTCTTTTTTTTTAATCGCAAACTTTTAACTATGTCACTCGCACATATTCAATTTATTTACGTTTTCTCACATAACTTGCAACTTTAAGTTGGTAGTACTGTATTTGTGCTCTGAAACGTTTCTCTATTTACAAGTGCAAACCGCCAACATAAACATTAATAGAAAAATATGTTACATCCGTGCTCATCTTAATTTTGTATCGTTTTCCCACCTTAGATTGGTACATAAAAGCAATAATAATGAAGTGCTGATTAAATAAATGTATTGCAATAGTTAAATGAATTATTTTAAAAGTATTTAAGTATACACTAAATAGGAATCAAAAAAATTGCGATGAGCATCGAATTGACAAAATCTTATTTCACGTATTTTCAAATGTTTTGTTTCAATTTTGATGTTTCGAGTAATGTTGCGCAAGCAATATCAATTATATTTGTTGTAACTTATTTAATTTTTATATATCTAGAGTAACGCGCAGCGCAAATTGTCAACTAAATTTGTTCCTAAATGGAATTAAGTTCCCATAAAATATGACAATCGTGACACCATTATTCATTTAGATGTTGTAAAATTTTCAATCAAACATTACTTACGGTTAACATTTTTAATAACAGTCTAGCTAGAAAGATATCTCTAAATTAGAGTTGTGTGTAAAACTGTCGACTCTTTCACTATCATATGTAAATTGATGATTTGCGCATCTTTACGTCATGCTATGAATATGGACGCCTCCTTAGAGTTAGTCAAACTATTACGGAAAACGATAAAATTAGTATTATACAAAGCCGTGGTCAATTATTCAGACAAGTTAGAAATAATTTACGAATTGTTGCCAAGTTTTTGTTGTCATCCGTTCGTGGTTGATTGATTGTGTGTCTAGTTGATCACAGCTTTAGCATAAATTACATAATTTTAAGGGACCTTCAATTCCAGTTAGCTAGATCTATTTATTGTAGTGAATATTGCTGTTGGATGGATCATCGCAACGATTTTTGTATGACCAAATAGTAATTTTTTACATGTTTACCTATTTTAGGTAATTAAAAAGTAATGAATTTGTTTATATAAAAATTGAAAATATCACAAAAAATTTATAGCATATCACATTATAAAAATAGCAAAAATCGTAGCGAATGATTCATCCAAGTGAGTAAATGATTACAATAATATATATTTTGTTGAATATTATGATGAACTGCTGTGAAGTAGATTTTGTGCTCGTACAAATATAAGCAGCATTTGGAAATAAGTGAAAAAGAATTCTAAATAAGGTAACATGCGACCCATGACTCAGAAGTTAATGCAAAGCCAAACTGTACTGTAGCATATTTAACATTTGAACATTATGTGAAAAGTTTAGTAATCAGGTTGGTACCCACTGAATTCATTACGAAATGTGTAAAATGAAAAAACATAACATTTTTATGTTATTGAAAATAAAATAAATCTAAAAATTATAATGTGTGACTTTCATTTAGTTTTTCATTATAATAACATACCTACAGTAGATAAAACGATAAGAATATACGAACTCCTGCCAAAGGCCTCGAAAGATTGTAGATAAGTAAATATTACGTAAGTACCTACGATTGATCCTGTTTGTACCATTTAAGGTCTATTGAACAAAGAACAAATTCAACAAATAATAAACATTAATTCAAAGGTACTACAGATAACAAAAACAAGAATACTTACTTTACTATTTAATGTCTAACAAGATCATATTTTATTAACTCATAAAGCAAATCATGCTAATGCCAATAGGAAAATTTCCTCCTAGTAACAGTTGTTGTAACAGGCTATGGGTAACGCATGCTCAGCAGTACACACACAAGTAAATAATATTGAAATTGACTACCTAATCAATTTAGAACAACGAACGGGCATCGAATACGACCAGATAAACCTGTTTAGTGTTCAAAACGATACCTAATTATAAAAGTTTACATGGCAGAATGTTTTGAAATCCGACCATTACACTGTTGTGTTCGCCAAGAAGTCAAACCAGTATGTGGGCTATTTATAAACGAAAATAAAACTAAACCCGAAGGATACTTCAGTGCTTTATTAAAGCTCCTCCAGTTTTGTATACGTAGCTGTCTAAGTTATCGATGTTGCCATATGCGTAAACTAAGACTGCTAAATGTCTTTAAAACTGAAAAACTATTCGAAAACAATAAAAAAAATAACTAACTACGACTTTATTATTGCGTGCTTTCAAAGGCAACTTACTTGAACAACTTAATAGGCATTTAATAGCCTTTCGACTTTCACTACAGTCCATGCTCCAAGAACTGAGATGAAAGATCAACAGTGTACGGAGTAGACAGAACTATTTTTGGTACTTGCGACAAGGTTTCATAGTATGGACATGCCAGAGATACCGGGATTCACTAACACTGGGATTTAAAAAAATATACTTGTTAAGGTTGGTTGTTTTTTAAGAGCTACTCGTGTGTATATGTCACCGGAAAATGGCAAACTCTGTAAGAATATAAATATCTTGAGAAATTGTACTCTCGATAAATTGTCAATTGAACATAGTGAATACTTTTTTACGCATCAAAATTTGATAGTCTATAATCTCAGAAGTAATTCCGATAAATTGTGGACTGGCACAAAATAGTGACCAATCAGAGCACTAGTCTACAATTTATTAGTAAACCTGGAAACAAGGCTCTAATTGGTCTATTCAGAGAAAACAAAGAAAAATAAAGGGCCAAGTTTTCAATTTAACTATCACACCAAAACAGACAAATTGTAGACCAGAGAGCAGATCGCCAGTTTATGACAGTCCACAATTTCTCGGGACGCACGGAGATATTATAGAATAGAAGATTGTGATTCGTATAATTGCAGCACAAATGTTCATTTCTCAAGATATTTTGTAATCTTATAGTTTGCAAAATTATCCTGTGACATATAATGCTACGGTTAACCGCATAAAGTAAGTTTATTTCTAAACTTACGTGAAACAAATCGTGGCGGTACGTAAGTTAGGTCTTTTTTAAATGGCTAAGATTAGGTAAAGTAAAATCGATATCAATCTTACTAATTCAATCTTTACCTTCAGTCAGAGTATAAATTTCAAATCCCGGGATCCCAGTGTCATATCCATATTAATATGTGCATTTTAGGTCATTGACCCCAAAAAGCTCTACCTATTCCGACCACTTATGATAACCCAAGTATTGGATACAACTAAGCCTCTGCCCATTAGATTTATAGCATAGAACTAAAAATTGTGTAAAGCATGTGCACCGATTTGAATCCTGAATGCCTAAGTAAATTGCCTCAGAAAGGTTTCGGTAAGAGCAGTACTGATCGACACTACTCGATTTTTGGTAATTTTATTAAGCTGGCAACATCGCACACTCGCACGCGCAGCAAAGCCTTCTCGCACGCACACACACAAATGAATCTCATGTAAACACGTGCCCTATAGCGCAGACAGTCGATTAGTCGACGGGTCCGCGGCAGGTATCGCGCCCCGTCCTACCGGTTCAACGATAAAACGATCGAACGAACGCCAACGTCAAACGAACAATATTGTATTCTAAGCACAACGAACAACAAGACAGTTTTTAAACATTAACAGTGCGGTAGAGTGCGCGCGGTTTGAAACAGCCAAGGTATGCGTTCGTAAACTTCTCTTAAGTGCATAGCGGTATCGCGGAACCAGATTTTAAGTCCTCAATGTATTGAAAGTAGCTTTTCTGTTGTTTGTTTAGTCGACCTATTCATGTATCTTGTATTGAATTTCAAGACTGCAACGAGCGCCTGACTTATAGACTAAAGGTAAGTGTAAATTTGTTAAAATTATATTGATGTGATATAAAACTTAGATAACAATTTGTTATGTTATGTACAGAAATGCATTCCAACACGTTCACTATATCTTCATTCATGTTGACCAACACTGGTTGTACTCGTATGTAATATAAGATACATATAAAGCCATAAGACGTGATACAAAGTCGCTGACATATAGAACGATTGATATTTATGATCAGTTTTCGTCATAATAATAAGGACTTCTAAAAGCTTGAAGTAATGAATGAGACTTAATTCTACTATTTTCTTTGTTACTTCAATTTTATGAATACGACTGCTACTATTCTGAGAATCTTATCTTGCACCTTAAAGTCACTTTGGATTTTTTTGGGAGAGCAAGGGTCGGGTTCGTTTTATCAGCAGGTAGATGTCTTAAGACTCATTTTCGGCGAACGTGGGTTTTAACAACGACAACATTGCGAACAAGTTTGTTTCTTTTTATTATGGGCAGTTTCTTTTCTTTGAATTCATACATTCAAAATCTTTTTTAGTATAGGATCATTCTGGTTTTAATGGGGCTGGCTACAGTCTATTGATCTCATTTGGTGACTTAAATGTAATTTTTCTAAATTTCCATAAAATACCGAATCTGAGAAACTCTATGACTAATCTAGTTCCAAGACATTTAGGTACCTACTACTCATATGAATAAACTCCGAAAGATCGAAACATCATTATCATACGCGGAAATATTCATGGATTTTCTAACTTGAACTGGGACACTTCGGCTGGACTAGTTATCACATACGCTGATAAATTCATAAAAAAATGACAGTCTATTTTTTTTGGAATTGGATGAACAATTGAAATCAACAATTTACTAACACATCAATAAGATACAAAGATTAATAACAATTAAATAAAGATGAAGTAAGTACAACGATACTTCTTGAGAAATGTCTTCCAGCAGATCTGCTAAAAAAAGTTTGGTGGAGAAAGAAAACACAGCGCTTTGTATTAAGGCAGGTATTAATGGCAAGGTAATCCTAATACTTTTTACATCGACTCTTATTTAAAAAACAACGTTATCCGGGTTTTAAGAAGCCTCCAGGTTTATCATGTTTAACAAATCAATAACCTTCATCTTCAAGAATAAAGCCAAGCAGACAAAGACTTGCACATGGCGAACAATGGCGACATTACACATGTACTCTATGTACTTATTTAGACGCCGACCGTCTACTTACGGTATAAATATGACTTATGTATGAGTATCTTGATTCACACAAGACACCTATAAGTATTACCGTTAAGTGTTAGATATACTGCTATTACCTCTTATGTAACAAAGACTTGCAACAAGGAATCGACACAAAAAAAAATAATAATGATGTTAGTAATACACACTACATAGTTTTTTAAGTAGTGTGTATTACTAACATCATATGGATCAAGGTCTGAAATAAAAATATTTTTTTTTTTTTTTTTTTTAAATCTGGCCAGTTAAAAGGATATAGTGAAAAACAAAATTAAGAAAAAACTGTTTTCGGAAATCGCTGCACGATTAAATTAAAATTGATTCGAAATAACAAAGCTTTGGAAAGATATACCAGCACCATGATCGCGTGAACTCATGACCTCTAAAACCACTTAAAACACTTTCATAATCCTCTTCGTGCTTCTAAACAATTAATATTATTTTAATGATTACCAAAATCTCGATACAAACTTGTGCTCAATGTTCTAGGTCAATATTATCAATTGGTTTTTTGTTTCAAATGGCTATATATATTTTTTTGTATTTTCATCATAATTTTGGTGCGACTGATTTATTTTCAGAACACCAGAAACATTCAGAAAAAATAGGTAGCTACTCATCCTAGTAAGATCAATCAAAACACAATCATAAACAGGTGGCGTCCTGTTTTTTTCTTTCCCTGTTCCCATGTCATTGAAAACAACATAAATCCAACCTGCCACACAGGTGCCCACAGAAACCACGAATAAAAGTCAAGCAGCTAACTTTTTCCGCCTTCAATTCACTATTATTCTCAAAGAAATACGTTCGATGAGCTGGCATCGCAGTTGGAACCTGAAGGATAATGAGCAATCAACACGCAAGCATGCTATAATCTGATGCGAGCACATGTCGATATAATATATCTGCGATGACCACAGACATCTTAAGCAATTAGTCATGGATGACCATTTAGTGGACTTTGGAATTGATGCATAATGGAAGTTAAAGGTAGATTCCGTGTATTTCCTTGTTCGGATATGGTCAAGCCGTCCACGTTTGTCGCACTGCGAATGCACACATACGGCTAGTAAAACTTTATCTAGGAATATTATGATTGATTCTAAACTATATTATAGCTGTTGTTAGACCGAGGATCTTCGATTTATATATATTTTTTACTTATTCAAGGGTAAGAGCAGTGATGGCCCGGTGGCAACAGGCACAACTTACCTACAAGTCATTGTGTGTAGGTTGTGGGTCGAACGCAAACAGGCACCTTAGTTAGAGCAATTTATTTCGTCAAAACTATACCAAAAACTGTGAAGGTATATCAGGAGGAAACCCGCATGAACCACAGCCGAAAACATGTGAATGTGACATCCACAATCCCGTACTGGGTCCGCGTGGTGGATATGACACAATCCCTTTCGCAGGGAGGAGACTTATGTCCAAGTGTTTTAGGCCGATTACCTATGCATCACAAGTTACACTTCTATAAAAGCCTTACTTATTGCAACATCATTGAACTGAACTGCATATTCTGCAATGACTAAAAGAGTTCGTACTGGGTCGCTCTCGAACGGCCTCAACTGTTGCAAAAGCTAATTTTAAAACAACAACCATTTAAAATGATACGAATCGTGACGATCGTGCGTTAAGTTTTCATCGCTGAGCCTTGCGAAAGTCTTCTCTCCCATCGACAAATACAGGGTTGGCTATTAGCCATGGTTATATAAATGCAACAAAGGTTACAGGTGCTTGCGTAAGTATGGAAAGACTATTTTATAATAAAATAATGGTAATGACTTTTGTTACAACAATGAACTTTGTGCCGTGCATTGCCCTACTTAATGCAAATCAATCGATGTTCAATGACCCTAACCAGATCGTTATTCTTAGTTAAGGGCATTGGTTTATTTACTGGTAAACTAACGTGAAGTATTTATTGCCTGTTGAAACAAGCAGTGAACGCTGCAGCATGACTTCGCAGGCCTAGTGGAATGCAGAAGACTTGTAAATTTAAGCACAGTAAATGTTATGAACTTTATTGGACCAACAAACGATAAAACCGTCACAAACTGCCTTTTCATAGTAGTAATATCATTTGTTCTCATTTCTTTTAAATATCCGTATCTTTATCTTAAATTATAATACATTTAACAATAAATACTTCACATACCTGCACAATTCTGGTACTGAATGGGAAAGTTAATTAACACAAACTATGAAAGGCTCGCGGGCTGATAACATTAAGCTTTAAAACTTATTACTTAGGATATTACACTACACTACACTGAATAACCGATATCCATAGAAGTCTATAAGCAATTAGAATCTATCGATGCCGATCTGACCTTTATGGCTCTAGACCCATCGCTCATATTCCTTTGTGATTTATTATCCAATCATGCATCGCCACACCGTATTTTCGCGCAGTCGCAATAACCACATTTGATGGAACTTACTCTGCTTATACTCTTTTATTGCAATAGTTGCTACTAAATTAAAGTACTCTTGGCAGTTAACTTTTTGACATTTCCTGTTTACCATTACAAAAAATACAAACCAACCATCCATTAAATACCTTTTCTTTTTTTTTTAAGTATGGGAAATCATCAAATGACTTCTTCCGCTTTTTGAGCGGGAGGGCCTTGTCAGACCTTCTAAAGCCCTTTACGTTCCAGGGCCGCGGTGACTCTTTCGAACAAATTCCGCAACCCTGCCAGGATCCATTAAATACCCTACAGATACATCACACATTGCTGGTGCAGTAGGTACTGTTTATCATAAATATTTAGTATTTGCAGTTATTGTCATCGGAATGATAGTGACACGACCGGAAACTTAGCTAGAAATTATTTGGTAAGCCAAAGTTTTTAAAAGAACCTAGCTACTAAACCTGCCACCAAAACCATTTTATCTTTGTTGAACATAAAATATAGGTACCTATTTGAAAGAAGACAAACTTATTGCACTCAGTTTTTAACAAAATATAAAAAAATACTTACCGATAGTTCTTTGCACTTCACAAATAAGGGAAACACCTACTTACTACATAATTAAAAATCACAACGCCTGTCCAATGATTCAGAAAAGGCTAATCGATGACGCATGGTCGTCTGCCGAAAGTACCAATAGGTACTTTCATAAGCATAACTTTATTACAATCAGAGACCTCTCTGCGTAATTCATCAAACAAGCTCAGTGCTACATGGATGCCTCACCTTCCAATTTTTATGCCAATTTCCTCACGATATTTTCCGAGTGTATTTATAGAAGTCGTATAAGTAAAAAAAACTCTTGTCCGTTTACAAATGTAGTAAAAGACGTATAATTATATGTAGGTATATATATCTACTTACATTATTCATTGCAATGTTATTTAATAAGTTAGTACCTATTTATTTACATAATTGACGATTTTGTAAATAAATATTAGTATCTATTTATCGTAGGAAAATTACAAGCAAGAATTCCACTTAGTAACCTAGTGCAGTCTAGTTCATAGAATATGTTTAAGAAGTTTAAAAATAAAAGATTATTAATAAGTGCCGTAAATTTTTCGGTTATTTTAATCAGTAATATTTTTAAAATAACGATAATACAGTGAATTTGCCTGTAAAATGTTCTTGAATACGCATAGTGACGCGTACTAAAGTCACAGTTTGGCAAGGATTACGTCATCGGTCGCCATCGTCGCTCAACGCGCTTCTCCCCACCTCGCCCCTTCCCTCCGCGCCAGCCCGCGTCGCTTCTACACACAGTTGATCGCAGTGCTCTCGGCCATTCTGTTGATTATTTTGTTCAATCCGCGTTCACTATCTATCGTATTCACGAATATTTTATGATAATGCCACCGGCTTACAAATACTGCATTGTGCCTAAATGTGTAAATACAACAGCAGTTACACCAAAAAAACTCTTTTTTCAAGTACCGAGACACGTCAAAATTAGAGCGGAATGGTGCAAAATAATGAAGAGGACTGATAAAACTCCTCTTTCAAGTAGAAGTGCTTTATATTGCTGTGAAGATCATTTCGATGTAAGTATTACTTTGGTTTAGAAAATACCATATTATTGATTATAGCTACTGAGCACAGTATCTAAATGCAGCATGAGAAAGGCAGCTTTCTAAATTATATTTTTGGAATCACGTTAATTAGTAATAATAACTAGCTTGTAACATATATTATTATAACTAACCTAACGGTCGATTCTGTAAACATGTCAAAGTGAAGGCTTGGGTAAGTGATCACGATGTTTACATATTAGATAAGTATATTATTTTTGTGTCATGTTTTGTAAACTTACTTTGCATACTACTGTATAAAT
This sequence comes from Mamestra configurata, assembly GCA_002192655.3. Taxonomy (NCBI): domain Eukaryota; kingdom Metazoa; phylum Arthropoda; class Insecta; order Lepidoptera; family Noctuidae; genus Mamestra; species Mamestra configurata. Next base: position 98,977 of record NDFZ01004712.1, on the reverse strand, counting down.
TGAAGTTTTTAAACTTTAACAGACAGGTGTGTTGCTGGGGAGCTTTTTGCGCCACTTCTTCTTCCCAGCTAAAACACCAGGAAGTGGTGACGGGCGGGCGCTTTGGGGGACTGTCTTAATGTAGAACTTCGAATTTCAAAAAGTGCTGATACTCAGCCTTATTTGAATAAATGACTTTTGATTTTGAGCTGTCAATCCATATAATCAAGATGGAATGACAGCTCACTTCGTGATCACGTGACATCTTGATTATATGGATTGACAGCTCACCTCATGATGTGTGAATGTTTAGAGAATCGACCGGCAGGACCGCGCTTAAATAATAATATATTTAATGCAGAGCTAACAAAAAGAATTACGAAAATATGAAATGGAATTGATCAATCTTTTTTTCTCACAGGTGGAAACGGATATGAAAAACTACAAAAAATTCATAAAGATGGGTGGACAACTTAAATTGAAAAAAGGTGTTGTTCCGCACAAGTTTGATTGCCAAAAGAAGCAAAAGGATATAATTTTAGTGGAACTGTCTGAATATAAAAAACAAAAACAAATTGAACTTTTTGAAAAAGCCCTTAATATAAATATTTGTCCCGAAAATCTATTAGAAGTACCGGTAGAATTCATAAAATGTGAACCGATAGATCCTACTGAAAGTAATCATATTGGAGACAATAACATAGAAAAGACTGATGAGCAACACACATAGTAACGGTGTCATCATGGTTTGTTCAGATTAAAGACGGCGCAACAAAAAACTTACGCGGATGGCAGCCAGCGATCCGAGTTGGCAAGGAAGAGTTCGAAATTACTATCACCATTTTGTATACTCTATTAGTGCCACTGATGAAGATACTGTGAATATCTCATAATTATGAACTGTTATTATATAAGTTCCATTAAAGATTGTTTATTTGATGATGTAAAGTAAAATAAATAACTTAAAAACGAAAACTCGGGTATAATTTACTCTTACCCACTTCCCACGGCTTCGCTCGCGTCACACGTGTTTTATTCCAAGGGAAGGTAAGTCTAGGCCATGGTCTGCACGTATGCAAATTTTTATACCAATCTGTACAGCCATTGCGGCATGATTGACGACACAACAAACATCAAAACATACACATAGACCTTCATATTTATTACTAGCTTTTGCCCGTGACTTCATACGCGCATATCCCGTTTTTTCCCGTTCCCGTAGGAACGTGGCTATCATATACAAAAACAATTTTCCAAATCCGACTGAGAGTTCCAGAGATTAGAGCGTTCAAACAAACAAACTCTTCAGCTTTATTATATTAGTATAGATTTAGCCATTCGAAAAACGCGTCAAGCGCAACGCCATCTACCGACCATGTAGTAAACTAACAAAAAATATTTGGCAGGGGAAGACGTTAAATAAACGCACTTATGAAACGATAAATAAAGATAAGGTATTAAAATGTTCACTTTTATTTTGCTACGTATTAATATTTTCTCCAATAACTCAACAGTTTGTTTTGGTGTTATTTTCATGCTTAAATGCATTTCCTTTTTTTCTCAAAAGATGGCGCCAGGAGTCAGTTAGTACTACGCTAAGCACTCTATGACGTTTCTTATTAAACTTAAAAAATCAATAAGTATGTTTTTAATGTGTGGGTCGATATTGATGAAATAAACGCTAAATGTAACTCGGGATACCAATTAATATTCTTATCAGTGGATTTCGCGTGATGCTTCCACAAACATTTATAGAAAAACAGATAAACAGACAAAATTTTAAAAAAAATCTATTTATGTTGTCTCTTTCCGAATGTTTCAATGTTATTTCTATGCAAAAATATTCAATGTAGAGACACGGCAAGTTTATGATTTTATTATATGAAGTAGTAGTGTATTTGAATTTAATTAAAAACATTTAAAAAAAACAGAAGTTAAATTATGATTAGGATTATAACTAATATATATCTTATATTTTTTGTGTTCCGTGCTTCAAAATGAAAAAAAGGAATCCTTCGTTGTCCATCCCTCTGTCTATCTATCTCTCTAGTATTTCAAAACGTAAGTAAAAGTAAAACAAATTGTAATTAATGTAAAATACGTAAACCAACGGCCCTTAGAGGTGCTTTAATAAATATATACTATTATAATAAAACATATATAATATAAACTTAAAAATCCTTTGAATAAGACAAAAATTAAAAACTTGCAAAAGGTAATGTAACCCAAGCTGCCAAGGTAGCAAAATTTTACCTAATAAATTCATTATTTGGCGTGCGCTGAGAAAACTATTGATGATGCATCTATCTATCTATTGGGGTATGGTTTCCGCACTTAGTCCTGATGTTGGACCATTGTGACACTCAGGGAGCGTCAGACTGTTACTGACTAAAACCCATCCGTGTTCCTCCAAATGCCTTTTGCGTTCCAGGGCCGCGTCGAACAAATTCAGCAACATGCGCCTATTGACGAATTGACCGGGACATACATAGGTACCCACCTATATCGGAGGAAATATTGTTTTTTTTTTTAATTCAGTAAGTTTTGTATCCTTACTCGGAGAAATCAAGCCTCTTGGGATGAACTGATTTAATCACACGCGTCTTTTTAACCTCGTTCGTCTGTTCAATAGCCTGGCCAATGACGAAGTGAACGAGTGAGTGAAACCTCAATTTGCATCATACTGGAGTATTTTTACTGAGTTTATCATTAACATTTATTAAAGGAAGGAATACCATGTAATTTATATAAACAATATAAAAGTGTAATAATGAAAACGTAGCATACGAAGGCATACAGGCATACAGGGGCACAACAAGGACTGTCACATAAAATCAATTTGACTATTATTTTATTGGCTTAAATAATTACCAAGGCGTCTTTGTACTTAAAGATAATCTCGATAATAAAGTGAGGTAAAGTTGAGCTCCTATTAATAATAAATCTAAGATACGTCGAACAAAACCATACACTTTGAAAAATTAAAATGTAAATTACACAAAAACTTGTTTTTGTGCCATCTCTATTTGTGCTCTTGTATTGCCCCTGTACCCTTCTATGATTTCTATATAATCAAGATCAACCCCATCGGGTTAAAAGAAGAAATAAAGTTTCATGAAAAATCTCATCAATTTACGGGAAATCTAATGACGCATGCTCTGTGAAATTGTGGAATTCATGATGCAACCCAAAACCATGATGAAGGGTCATTGTGATCACTATTGATAGTGAAATCTAACCAATTAAAATACGAGTAATAAAGGTCGTAATGATTTATTTTTCCTAAAATTGGTAAAGGAAAATACAAAACCGCGCTGATGAAGTCCCGGGCGAAGTGCTAGTTTCGTAATAAAATAAACGTTAGAATAATATTAAGAGGTCAATCAACTTCAGCGACTTTTATAAGCTTTTTATTAATTTATATATTAAAGCCTTTTAGATATGTACGACAGTTAGCTCAGTTCATCGCAGTCAATGGCCCCTACCAAAAAGGGAGGTGAACATGATTTTTATCAACACACTGGGTGAAACAGTTGAGAGTGACATGTGCACCGTTCATTTGATTTTTCAATCTTATTTTTTTTCTAAGCCATCACCCCAGAAGATGGTAGAGTTATTCAAAGATCTTCTTCAAATAACTATGGACAAAAGTAAAACCATCCGTTTGATTGTAAGTGGCATAGTCGAGCAGACCCTTAGTAGTGGGCGCATTACGTATGCCAGTCAGCGGCGACTTGTGCGCAGGACGTTGCACTCGCCTCACCTCTCACGCTGCCCTCCACAGCCACACGTCTATGACCATTCGACCATAAGAGGCAGATATATGAGCACCTACATTCATTTAGTAACTTATAATTTTAAAGTCGAAGGAGGACACGCGTACTAGCGAAAGATGGAAGAAGTGAGTTGGAAGATGGCCAGATTTGCCCGGGAGTGGGACAGAGCAGGCTTATTTTTTTTTCTCGAATTCTAATATCTGCGCATACGTTGGAATTTTACCCAAATTTTAGCTTGTCACGCACCCCTCGTCACGAGTGGTTTATGACAATGAATAAACGCGTTAGTAAGATGTGTATTGGATGAAAATTTCGTTTCAAAACAGACGCACATCTTGATGTATGAATAGTAAAAAAATCTTAAAATATTAGTGATTGGTGAGTTGCATGGAAGATAAATTTTAAAGGCTACGTATAATGAGTAAGTATCTAGATCTGTCACGAAGCCCGGTCTACGCGTGTGAAAGGGCGGCAAGATTATACAGTGATTTTAATTACAGCCGACTAGAATGTTTTATTGACGTCTTTAACATTCTAGTTTAACCCAAGGAAATGAGATTTCCTGTCCTTCTTTATTGGGAATACAGACAGAAACCGTGCTTGACTGAGGATGTGCAAGACTTAATAAAATGTAGAGAAGGTTCACTTAGGGTGGCGTTGCCCTATCTAGGTTGTGAGAGGTTATTCTTTTATCCTTATGAGGAGAAGGAGGAGAGAACTTTCCTCCCGACATTTTACGAGTCACAGGGCTCGTAAAATGTCGTGAGGTTTGTTTTGAGTCGTTATAATTGTGGGTGACTATAAAAGTTGGAGAAGACCTAAGAAACTATGGGTAGACTGTGTGAAAGTTGACATGTCTAGAAAAGGAGTGACTTCAGATGTGACGACTATTAGAGATGGACTAATAGAGATGGGCGAGGAAGACATCTTGCGGCGAACCCAAATAAATTGGGATGGGCAAAGAGAATGATGATGATGGGATCTAGTTCATCTAAACCTTTTTTAGATAGGTACATCAAATGGGATACCGTCAGCTGCAGAACTATTTGGTCACGAACTAAATTCATAGTTTATTCGTTCCGAATAATGTGCGTGCAGCATTAAGCAAATACCCACAACCATTTACAAAATAAGTTTCAATAAAAATCATGTTTGTAAGCAAACTCGTACGAAATAATTGTAATTGAGATGCAAAACTCTGAATACCAGTAAGGTGTGTTAAAAGCGGAATTCTATTCCATGTCATTGTTACTTAGTTGACTGTAAATTCTACGCTTTATGTGAAAGTACCTAACGCTTTCTTTTTAATTCTATAATACCTACCTACGTGTATAATAAGCTACCTGACCGCTGTATCGGATATTGTAGTATACAATGAGTTGTTAAACAATTGCTGTCAAAATTATTATAGGGTTCAATTTACTGGTTCACTGAAAATTGTAACTACCTGTTATTATTTTTTTCATATTTCTGAAAGCTATGAGCACTTCTACCTTTTTTATGCTGGTACTACTTTATTAAACTTTTTTCAAGTAGGTACTTATATTTTATTTTTGAAATACTTAACTGAAAATTTTAAATCGCCGTTTCTCCTTTTTTTGTTTTATTTTTAATAAAACCAAAATTAATATTTAAGTATATAATTAATAAGGAACTAAAAGCATCTAGGCGATAAAGTGCTGTAGATACTTTATCGAATGAGTCTCCACCAAAAACCAAACTAATTCTTTAGTAGGTTAGCCAAAACCAAAAATATCTAACGCAAAAAAGAAGGAAAAGTCCAAAAGTAACCGGTTTCTAACTTCTCGCATTCGATTAATTAATTCAGCAGATAACGACACCGATAAACTTGATCTGTCAGTAAACTAAACAGTTTGCTAAGTAAACTAGCACAGTTTTTTAGGAACTAGTCTACTTAGGTACCTACTTTGGGACACAGGGACAAATACAACAGTGGAGCCAATGACTGAATTTGTTTTGAATTAGAAGAGCGAAGAATACATTATGATGGATTGGTTTATTAGATACCTATATGGCTACTAATTAAAACTAGAAAAACCTGATCGAATTCTACGTATTATTTTCAAAGTACTTAATTTAAATTGGAGAATCAAACCAAGAGTTTAATGAACTAGGTATTTCACAATATAGCTCTATCCTACACTGCAATCAAACAAAACCACATAATCTATTAATGTATCTGAACTAGGCTGTATGTGGCTTGTGGCTCTATGGACAGGACACCAGAATAACCCGTTTTCCACGACTGACACGAGTTACAACCTGCGCGGGAAGATAAGCAAAACGAAATATATCTGCAGCTACCTATCTCCCGCTTGACCGGTTTCTTGTTTTGAGAGCTAGTTACAAATACGATTCTAAGGAAAAACAATAGCACTTATTATATTTCTATCTACTAGAAATATAATCATCAAAAATCACAGATTTTCTGATAGCAGGCTAGCTATCAGAAAATCTGTGATTTTGCTAAGTGCAAATTATTTGCAACTTTATCTAAGGAAAGAAGCAGGACAGTGGTAAGTGTTGTTTTACTGTTTTTCAAAAGCAAAGCCAGTTCAATTAATCGTTCAAAACAAACCATAAAGAACCAAACATTTAGTCTCTACCTAACAGCGAAGCAGGGCAGCGGAAAACTCTGACACTAAAATATGAATTTCCTCTTTAATTATTTGATGTCATTCAGTTACAATACATTGGCGCGAACCCTCGACCTGAATGAAGTATGAGGCCGATACAATACCCGTCCATCACGTACAACACACGCTTGTATAAATAATATTATAATTTGACACACTTGTGTCTACGACCGCAGCTCTGAAACTATAACCGTAATTGTGGTGACGACTGACGATAGTTAATAGCATTGGGCCGCAGCCATTTGCAGCCATTTTAACCTTAAGGTTTGATTTATCACTCCAATAAAAGTCTCTCCAAAATAAGTCGGAAGTGGTAGTAGATCGAATTATAAAGATTTAAGATTAAGGCTACAGATTACACCTAACTACTCTAAATCTGCCTAGCTTTTTCCCAACTATATTCGGGTCGGCTTCCAGTCTAACCAGATGCAGCTGAGTATTGTACATGGAGCGACTGCCTATCGGATCTCCACAAACCAGTAACTGTGTAACACAATATCCCTCAGCTACTATCCATAACGACTGTCAGAGACCTTCAAATGACAACCAAGACCAACAGCTTAGACCGTCCTCGGCAAGCATCGCAGCGTCACTTAACCAGTTAGATCGTCCCATCTGGCTGTTAATATTCAGTCACCATACAAATGAAAAAAAAATACAAAATGATGAATTGAAAGGTGGCAGTTACCAAAACTATGAAGACTGTCAAAAGAGTTGATAAACTCAATTTTAGAGACAACTTTTTTTTTACAGACCAACAACATTGTAGCAAAAATACACCACTCTGTGTATTTGAACCGACTGATATTATCAATTTTGAGAATTTGATTTGTTAATGTTAAATTGAGGCCGTAGAATGATGTGCAAATAATTTTAATAATGCTGGTTAGACACACCCACAAAGACAGATAATATTATTGTCCTGTTCAAACTTTTGTTTGTTTTTGAATGTATGAATTTTTCAGTAAAAAATGTATCCTCCTAAAACTCTTTCAGACTACTATCATGTACAGCAGAACATGTTAAAAAAAGATTTGCCAAATTGGCCCACCATTATAAAGTGCTAGCAGCAGGACACAATGTTTTAAATAGTTTTACTAAAGATGGTTGCTAAATAGAAACAGTTCTACATACCAATTCTATAAAGGAGAGAATTTTATTTATTTATTTATTAAAACTTTATGCACTAGTAAAAACACTGTACAAAGGCAGACTTAATGCCTTAGGCAGTATTCTACTGGCAACCTGTTGGTCACAGGTACCGCCATACACAACATATGTCTTAAGTCCTATGCAACAGGGGATGAGCAAAAAGATACATGATCAAATAACATATCCATAAGTAATATAAAAGTATTATTTTGGCTGCAACTCGGCAGTTTAAACAAGTTTGAAAATTTAAAGCTAAGTAATGGTGTTGTTTAAAAAAATATTAAGCTTTGACCGAGGAGTCTTTACACTGTCACTTGTATATATAACATCATTGATACCACTTATATAATGTTACTCACCTGAAGTTTATCAAATTTGTAGAAGCAGTGCAAACCCAGGCAAAAGCAGACCAAGCAGCATGCAAGCTTAGTAAGGATGATGATGAAGAAGCAACCACCTTTTTTAAGCAATTATTTCATCACAATTGAAAAAAATTCAAACCTGAAATTAAAATAAGTCTAATGAATCTAATGAATGAGTGTAATATATTGGTATGGGACAAACTTAAGTTTAGACAATCAAAATAATATCAAGTAGGTACCACATCATTTACAATTTTGATAAAAGTTTTAATGAAATATATATATAAAAAATGGCCAAGTGCGCGTCAGACTCGCATGCAAAGGGTTCCCAAAGAATTTCATTTTTGTTACATGTTATTTTAACACTTTAGACTTCTTATAGGTAGGTTTTCCAGTAATAGTACCTAGGTAGTAGGTAGTTCACTATTATCTGCATTTTTTTTAAACTTTAGTTTTGGAGATAAGTATGGCCAAAATGACCATACTTATCTTCGAAAGTACTGAGCATGAAATTAAAAAAAAATGCAATCATTCATCCATCTAATTGCTTGAATAACTTAAATTATTCATTTTAAAATTATGACAGTAAAACATAAATAAAACCCTCATAATAAGCCCCTGCATTTGATGTGACATGATAGTTTGAAAAAATTGTTTTTTGAATTTTCTTGTTTGTCCCCCAAGTCACCCTGTCAATCAAAATTTATTTATTTACGTAACACGTCCGTGTTTGGTTCTCAGAAGTTATGAACTTCTGTGAACTTCTGTGTGTGTAAGAAATTTCAACAGAATTGGTCCAGTAGATTAAAAAAAAATTGGGATAAAATTTCCATTATGGACCGTCGATTTGGAAGTTCATATTTTTTTTGTAGATAGTACTCATAAATATAAAGCTTTTTACTTATTTTGAAGTTGCGGAAATTCACAGTTTACGAGATATCATTTTTTAGAGTTTCCATACATACATGAAAATAGCACGCCATTTTCAAATTTTTAAGTTGGATAAATTGTCACGGTAGACGTCAAAGTTGACATTTCACGTTCCGTTGACGGTAGAGGTGTATTATTTAGTTTTATGTCATATTTTTACTTATATATAATTTTATTTTCACATACTCACACATTAAATTTGGTGTGTAATTAATGGTCACAATAACCATGCTGTTTTATGCAATTATATTGAATATTTTACAAAAAAAAATTTACGATTTTTGTGTACACCATGGAACGGAACGTGAATATGAATATCCGAAAATTACCCAAAACCGAATCGGGGCACCCCACTTTCCACGTGTTCTTGTCTACCCTACCCCTAGAGTGTATATAAAAAACCGGAGACGCGGAGGGAGAGCAGCCCTCGCCCGCTGTGGCTAGGGCTGCTCTCGGCACGCAAGGGCGGAAGGGCTGCACTTCCCGCAGCGCCGGAGATAAGGCGGAGTCAAACAAGGGGGGGGAGAGAGAAGCTATCCATAAATCAATGGACATTTATGGAAATTTTTATTCTCACCTAAAAACTTTAACCATGGATATCTCCATAACCATGGAGTTCTGCGGGGTGGGAATGGTACAGGGGAGTAGCCCCCTTCCTCCCCCCCTCACAGCCCCACAAATCGATGGATATTTATGGATATTTTTGATTCTAACCTAGAAACTTTAACCATGGATATCTCCATAACCATGGGGTTCCGCGGGGTGGGGATGGTACAGGGGGGTAGCCCCCCTCCCCTCCCTCCCCCCTCCGCCCCAAAAATCGACGGTCCATAATGGAAATTTTAACCAAAAATTGGCTGTGACGGAAAGACAGACAGACAATCGAGTGATCCTAATAGGGGCTCCGTTTTTACAGATATTCGGAACCCTAAAAACATAATAAAAATGTACTTAGAGCACAAAAACATTTCATTTTTATATGAAAACAATAAAATACACACAATTTACATACGTTATAATGTACCTACCTAGTTACTTAGTTTTCCACCGTATCCAATCTTTCTCATGCAAAATACTGAATTCGAATGAATTTGATTGCGCATGAGTTATTTTGTTTTGTTTTGTTTTTGAAAAACGAACAAAAAGAAAATAAGAAAACACTGCCTAGTACCGACCGGTCTCTTAGTTCAAATTCAAAATGTTTCCTTGAAGGTTTTTTTTAATCTTTATTCATGACCATGGACCATGGTCCTTCAGTCGCAGTTTTATTTTTTTGACACACACTTTGTTTTGCATTAGAATGCGGATGTAACACATTCTAATGGTTTTTAGAGTATCTGGTAGCAATTACCTATATCGATTCGGCCTGCTCGGCAAGTTTCGTCTGAGGTAGTCAATACTACAATAAAATTCTCAGCTCCACTTAACCGAGATCGCGCTTGTTTCAATTATTGCACGTATTTTCCAGGTGCATCGATACTTGAGACACAAAACTACACCAATTAACATCACAATATCCACTAGGAATCAATTTAAGAATAATTAAAACAGCCGCTTCTTCAACTTCACTCGAAAAAATCCCGCCAAAAACCTTTTACATGAAGGTTGATTGAAAGAGTTGCCAGGTGCATTGCATGCAAATGCATTCGTACATTTATTGTTAAAGGACAGATTGTTGTAGTCTGATGTGCTGACGTCTGTACATTGCCTACTATAAATATATAGTAGGCAATTACAACCGGTGCGCTGATTTTTCGCTCTACTAATAATACAGCTGTATTTTTGCTAAGGGACGATTTTCCCTTTTGGATGGCTAGTTTTCATCTTTTTAACTTAATAAATAATTAATGGCAATATTCTGTGAGAGCTTTCTCAAAGTTAGGAAAGTTGCAAAAAAGTAATTAAAAAAAGAATAGAAATTCGAGAAAACTTATTCTTCCTGTCATTCGCGACTTGCGTTACCGGTTTTTGTTTTCCTTATTTGCTCAAATTAAACAAAAGATGTTAGCTGACTGTTACTGTTCAAACGTAGGTTTGAATTAAATTAGTGTAGACTAAAGTTTGCTGAACTGAGAGCGAGCTGATATTGTCGTTTGTGTGTTGTTTTCGGAAATAATTTAAAAAAACTAGGGATGCATGGAAGATGGATCTTTTAATGAGTTAAGTGGCATGTGCAAGTGGCAGAAATCCATTACTGAAATACTTTTTTATTGTCTCAAATTATTTTAAATAAAATTACCTGCCTACCTACTCACATAATAATTTTCTTTAATTTCAGGTTGTTTGTTCGAGCTGCATGAATTTCCTTGAGGTATGCATATTTGATTCTTATCAGCGTCATGAAAAACACTTGCATGCTGCATATTCTACTTCAGTGTAGGATCACTGTATCAGCCCTACAAATAAGTTTCAGGTGGGATATCCTTTTGTATTACCTACCTAGTAGAGTAAAGTTGCTATGGAATATCTATTCATCAGTCCAATCTTTTTTTAAATTATATTTTATCTTAAAATGGCTTATTTAAAATATGAAAAACCAGCCAAATGCAAGACGGACTCTCACACAAAGGGTTCCATACCATAAACCGAAAAAAAAACATGTTTCTTGTATGAATGCCTTTCAGTTTTTAATTCAAGTGAATTATTATTATTTGTTGTTAAAATGGCAATAGAAATACAAAATCTGTAAAATTTCAACTGTCCACCTATTACGGTTCATGAGATACAGCCCACTGACAGACAGACAGACGGACAGTGGAGGCTTAGTTAAAATGGTAACTAAAAAAGTACTTATTGGGAAACCTCAGTATGTTGGCATACTTTGTTCATCAAAACTTGCTTTGCAGAATAAAGCTGGTAGTGGACCAAGAGCTACATATTTGTTTAGCCTAGCTTGCATAGCTGACATTTTGTTTTTGTATTTATTACCTATCTTGCAATCAATCACTGTGAGCAGATGTGATGAATTTGTTTGTAGCTTTCAGATCAAAATGCCCCTTGGGGAAAATCTCTAAGTATAGTAAATTATGTGCAGCTGTCCTTTTCTAAACTATGCCTCCTTTTGCATGCATAGCTGAGATATTTTTCATATTTAAATGTGTGCAGACCACAAACTATGAACCTATAGGTAGCTTTTCCTAACTCTTGTCTGCAACCAGCTAAATATTTAAATTTTTCAATAAGTGTACTATTATTATTTCTAGTGACTTATCCAAAGATACCTTTTCTACAATTTCCACCCATTCCTGTCTGAATCTTTCAAAATTTTTAACTAAAAAACCTAAACTACTTGACTCAAAATTGAAATAATACTCTACAAGAGATTTGTTGCTAGCAGAAGTGGCTCTACGGCGTTGCTTTAACTGCTGGTAACATATTTAAATGATATTTATTTGTTTTGTGCACCTAGAGAGCTATGCGGAACAGATACCTACTCCTGTTCTGACAAAATGTAAAATATTATAATTGATGAATGTGATGTGTCATGCTATTTAGTATCTTAACCCTTTAGAGGAATTGGGTATTAGGTATTAACTTACTGATCCTCGAAAGTCCTGCATACTAAATATTACAAATATTTAGTATGCAGGAATATTTAGTATTCATCTTCTGTGATATTTAGTTACAATTAGTTCCAACTTTACCAAACATCTAATGAATGCTGTTTAGTGTGGTTTTAATACCTACCCATTAAAAAAAAATTGTATGATAGTAGCCTAAAAATGGTAGATACCTTAAACCTTTGAAGTGCTTAGTAGATAGAATAATTAACGTGAATATTTATTTCAAACAAGTTCGTGGAAACTCATAGATAGCGAACTTTAGACGGTCATCAACCAACTGGTCGTTCCGTTATTTCCTACAAATCGGTGCGCATACTAACACCTCCTTCCTTTTCTTTCCATCCAAAGGAATATCGTCCTTCATCACGTATCCATACAGATGGTACTCCCCTGAAAGCAATTCGTTACTTGCGTCTTTGTGTAATAATTTCTTACGCCTACCATTTTGTCTGTCGATAACCGATACTAATAAAGGCTTGATAGTTCATAGAAGTTTCGTCATGTTCCACAACGACTGTAGGTGTATATAAATTGATCAGTTTCGTTTAATGGTATCTTCGTTGAAAGTAAAAAGGCAGTCCAAATCTAATATTACATAGAAGTTAAATTAGTGGGGATTATTTTTCATTTTGTCAGTGCTAGATCTTACTCATTTTTAAATAAAGCAGCAGGAAATTAGTATCCCAAAATCGATACCGGAAACATACTTACTCAAAGTTGCGTAAGTACCTTCTTGCAATTGATTGAAACACCCGTCAATATTTGCGACCAGCAACATAGGTCGCTACACCTATTATTCGAAAACACGAGATGCAAAAAACTCGCAATTCCACTCCAGTTTTTAAACTTGTCTCAAATCGGGCTTTATCCTGTGCTACAAGTTTCGATACTTCATTATAAATTCGCTTGTGACATGTTGCGAACTAAGATCTAGATCACTTTATTATGAGCTAGGTCGTACGTTCAAAGTGATCACCGTCAGTTTAATGATTGACTACAATTACGGCTACAATTATCACCCGCTTCATTTGGTATGTATGCTAAATATCTTTGCAAATAATGCTGCTATGTATGTTAATTAGTGACGTCAAAATAAGCGTGCAATTAGGACCCTGTCAAGAATGTGGTTCAGAGTTAGATGTTGAAGGATTAGATACGCGAATTTTACTAAGAGTAATCGACTGAATGGTATGGGCATTTGGTGCGGGGAAAATGCCCTGAGGCAAGTTTTGAGGATGGACGAGGGCTATAAGAGAAGAGTAGACCGAAGAAAAGATGGAAGGACTGTGAAGGATGAAATCTAGAAAGGAGGTGTCCATTGAGATTGCATCTGATAAGTAGTTAATTTTGGAAGAAGACAATCCTCGGACCCGAAATAAATGATATTGGATCCCAACTGAACGCTAAATGCAAGTTTCTACAAACATTAAATTGTATCAGGAAATACGGACTACACGTAACTACAAACTAGGTATGTATATTCCGAGCTCCATTCCACAATTTAGGTCAGACCCAGTTGCATATGCAACACTTTTACATCCATTAAAGACTTACTACGAGTACCATACTGTGCCAATTCGAAGTGAGTCTGAGTCTCTGTGAAAGGAACAGGGAAATAAATATTTAATGTGTAACCTGCCCGTGAATCGCACGATATTATAGAGTCTGATGAAAAATCATTATTATCACCTGCAAAGTAATAAGACGGTAATTTCACACGTTCAACATACGTGGGACCGTAATCTGAACAGAATCGCCTGCACTCTTGAACTCTTTTGCATAACTGCTCAATCAATCATCGTAAGACCCGAAAGCGATCATTAGACATGCAGATTTCGAGTTACGCAAGTGAACTGGCAGGCAGACCTTTGTCTCTGGCTTTCTACGTGACAAGTACGGCAAGGCGAACCGCCTACGTGTACTGTTAACCTGGTATTTATAACGTGCTGATCGTCACGATTTTGACTTAATGTTTAAGGGATAGACGTTCAATCAATCAACTATTAACTTAGATAATGAATAGATACGGCTTAGTCCACTGCTTGTCATTATTTTACGGCAATAAGAATAATTTAACTTAATGGGCTATTAAATTAATTGTCTTAGGGGTCCGCATTGACCACCCACAGCAATAGGCACAGGGAATTTGAATCTTTACAGGTTTTTGGTGCCATCGTTTCTTTGTTACCACTAATTTTGTAAGGGATTATGTCCACACAAAGTCACCGCAGTTGCATTTGGTGTATTCTAGTTTTTTTTTTAATAAACATGCTTATAATATGTAACATCTACCGCCTATGGTTAATAGGCCAAATGATTTCACAACATCCAATAACCCCGAACATTCAAAAGATCAACTGGCCACAAACTGGCACACTCACAAGACTCCAAAACAGGATCCTTATTATTTGGGTCCATTCTCACCGCGCTCTAAATAACCTTGGGACAAGTTAGACAAGTATAATTACAATATTATAATAATACCTATTTCTATATCAACTGAGGCGTAAGTGAACTAATGTTGTTGAAACACGATACTCATGGAATCGCGGTTCGGTGTTGAATGTTGGCGCCATTATTTCGACTGTTTACTGGACAGGTCAACGATCAAGTCTTCGGAATTATTTTTGCAATTAATACTAGTATCATAAGATAAATGATATCAAGTGTCAACCGGTCAGAGATTAAAGGAAAGGTAGAGGTGTAATGCCGCTCGTCGTACGTCGTCGGCGCCGTCGTTACACGGTGTAAATGGTTATTTTTTTGCCTTTGCGGGTATTGTAGGTAGGTACTTATATAGGTATCACCTTCATCATCATCATCCATAGCTTAAATTCACGCACAGCTGGGCATAGGCTTTTCTTTTCTTGTGCCAATCCCCACGCCTGTATCCTAGGCATTTATCAAGCTAGGATTTAAGGGCTAGAATTTATCAAGTTTCGATCTTAAAGGATGCTTGAGTTTTAAAAAGCAAAACAACAATCAATTGATTTTTAAGCTTTAAAGTGCCGTAGATTTCGTGATGAATGAGTAAGTCACAAGGTCATAATTTATTCCTTATTAGTCTTTACATTTTCTTCTTCACAAAAGTATACCTTCAGTAGGATGCTATTAAGGTAGATGAAAGCAGCAAGTACTCGGTAGTTCTATGTATTACCTATAAGAAATTTCAATTTGCATATTACGATAAAACAGATACTATAATATAATATCCATTCATGAGGTTCTTGCACTAGGGAAAGCGCTCCTACTTTCTCGAGGTAATATAAACGCAATTAACTAAATGTCAGGAAAATATTTATTAATGTAAGTAATGCGATGTTGTTTAAGTCGAATACCAAACATCCAATTATTTGTTATTAACATAATAGATATCTAGTTGGATTATCTGCATCGAAATTATTAAGTACCTAGGTGTATCCATCTCTTCTCTTATTACTTATCTGAGATATCCACTAATAGAAATGTATGGAAGAAGAAGAGAGGTTGCATTGACCCCAAGATCGTTTTCTTCTCGTTCTGCCAAAAACATGAATAGGTACCTAGAAAACCACAAAATAAAATCCAGTCCAAAAGAGCAAAGTAGCAAGTACTTTGCCCTTTTGGACTGGATTTTTTTGTAATTCGTGCTTGAAACTTCGTCACAAAATGACTTCAAAGAAAACTTCTGACGAAAGTTAAAATGAATGTTCAAGAAAAAAAATAATCAAATAGGGTAAAACACCCAGTAGTCAGCCTTTTAGTGAGAACTAAAATGTCATTCAATTGTATTTTAAACATTAAACACGATAAATAAAAACACTCATTATTTTCAAAAAGATTCTTAGAAAGTTGAATAACCTACTATTCAATTTTCTAAGGAGAATAACAAAATATTACATTTAAATTCAAATCATATAAAAAAATCAAAATTTAACAAATGATGCCAAGTCAGCCACATTTCTCCACAAGTCAGCCATGTCGAATGCACAAGTATAGCTCGTCAACCTGACGCGATTGATTCGTTAGTGTATAAATTAGTAAATAAAGTAATGGGGAGCTCCGTTGCAATTTCTAAAAAAGGATAATCCTTCATAAATGGCGTTAAAATCCATTACATATAGTCTGCCGAATGGATTCGATTAAACGTTATTTTAAAGGTGTAAACTAATCTCAACACTATTTATACGGAAATAATGTCCGTAAAGGCTGAGTACTGGTGCGGGGCTGACTACCGGGTGTTTTACCCTATGCCTAAAATCTTCGCCCAAGCAGGCAAGAAGTTGACTAAGCTTTATCGCAAGCGGACGATGGCTGCGCAAAAATATCAATAAATATAAATACTAATAATTAGAATATCTCTGTTTTGTAGCTTTTAATTCATTAATTTTAGGCATTAAATATATACTAAACCCTCAGCGTTTCCAAAATATTGCAATCAGGAGTCACTTCTCTTGTTCAGTATCATAAAAAGGTACCTAAGTATATACATTTTAAGAATATGTGCAGCCAATCAATTCACTTCCTGTTACAATGTTTATCTATAGGTTATTTTTCTAGACCTTTACATATTATTTACAAGCAACTCCATCAAGTTTGCCAATCATGTAGGTTAGTAGTTATTATTATTTTTTAATGAGACTGCAACCTTGCGCCTTGTATTTAGAGAGGCGACGCTGATCAAGGTGACATTGATGGAACAATGCTAGTGTGGGTTCACTTACACCCATCTGTTTTAAATGACCTGCAGAGAATAACGGCCCAATATTTTTCAAAGTTATTACGACCCTGAAATCAACTCTACTTATACTTTTGTTACATGTTAGGAGCTTCTGATATATCAGCATAAGGCGGCCAACTTTCCGAAAACTGAATGCGAGACTTAACNGCATCTGGTGATTCTTAAAAAAGCCTTCACTACTTGTTTAAAGTATCTGTCCCTATGATATCAATAATCATTCGTGAAGTTTGCCGAGCTCTTAATGAAATTCTAAAGGATCTAGTTAACCCATTCATTGCTACTTATATTTTAAAAACATCACCTGGGTGCCACTTAATATTTTTAATGAAAACAATAGAAAATACGTGATTAAATGTAAGGCGGCCAACTTTCCGAAAACTGAATGCGGGACTTAACCTTTCGTGAATGGGGGGGGGGGTGTTAGGGATTAGTAGATGTAATTACCAAAAAGTTTTTGGCAAAAACACTTACATAATAAAAACACAAAACTTAGGTAGAAGTCATTTATTTTTAAAATCATATTTGTCACTGGAGTGACACTTTTTAACAAGCTCAGGATTTTTATTGAGAATGTCATAAAAATCATCGCAACTGCCCATATTAAATTTAAGTACAAGCAGAGCTCGTAGTGTTTCCACTTTTAGTGACGACTTTTCGGACGTCCACAGAGCATTCATTAAAGAAAATACTCTTTCGGTAGGCGCGTTCGTCCCTGGTAAGCAAAGCAGATACTGGACAATGAGCAAGCAGTTCTTTATCGGTATTCCAGTTTTTTGAAAATTTTCAAATACCTCCAACCATCGTTTTTCAGTGCTGTACTTGTTCTCCTCCCAGCCCTTAAGGATATCACTATTTACGTAATTAGACACATAATTTACTTCGTCAAACAAGTTATCTTCGTTTAAAGTCGTAGCCAAACTAGGTATCTGCACTAATAACTGCTAATACGTCAGCTGTACGTCATTCCATTTCAGACTATGTCTTAGTTGAATCCAGGTAGACGTTTTGAACTCGTCATATTGATGCATATACTTTTCCAAATACTGGATACAATTGTTATAAAAGTTCCGAATATGTCCCATAAAATAATCTCTGTTGATATCGCCGCTCTCTACAAGATTTGTCAACTCATTTCTTATTGTCAGTGGTTTCTTAGTGTCAACTCATTTTCTAATCGGTTTGAATATTTGTTTTTTAAATCAACTAAGAAGTGGGAAACTTCCGTAATGCTAGTCTTGTCTCCTTCCATCATTTTCACAGAATCGGTAAACATTAATGCTTGCACATGGACAAATTTCAACCACAGTTCTGAGCATTCGTTTGAGAAAAAATTATGCAGTGCAGCAGGGCATTTTTCTTGAGATAAAAAGTAAGATTTTAATGGCGAATACATCTGTAAAATTCTCTCAACTGAGGAAGATAGTGCTAGCCATCTAGTTTTACTGTATCCCAACATTTTTTTATATTGTNATCCTTCATAAATGGCGTTAAAATCCATTACATATAGTCTGCCGAATGGATTCGATTAAACGTTATTTTAAAGGTGTAAACTAATCTCAACACTATTTATACGGAAATAATGTCCGTAAAGGCTGAGTACTGGTGCGGGGCTGACTACCGGGTGTTTTACCCTATGCCTAAAATCTTCGCCCAAGCAGGCAAGAAGTTGACTAAGCTTTATCGCAAGCGGACGATGGCTGCGCAAAAATATCAATAAATATAAATACTAATAATTAGAATATCTCTGTTTTGTAGCTTTTAATTCATTAATTTTAGGCATTAAATATATACTAAACCCTCAGCGTTTCCAAAATATTGCAATCAGGAGTCACTTCTCTTGTTCAGTATCATAAAAAGGTACCTAAGTATATACATTTTAAGAATATGTGCAGCCAATCAATTCACTTCCTGTTACAATGTTTATCTATAGGTTATTTTTCTAGACCTTTACATATTATTTACAAGCAACTCCATCAAGTTTGCCAATCATGTAGGTTAGTAGTTATTATTATTTTTTAATGAGACTGCAACCTTGCGCCTTGTATTTAGAGAGGCGACGCTGATCAAGGTGACATTGATGGAACAATGCTAGTGTGGGTTCACTTACACCCATCTGTTTTAAATGACCTGCAGAGAATAACGGCCCAATATTTTTCAAAGTTATTACGACCCTGAAATCAACTCTACTTATACTTTTGTTACATGTTAGGAGCTTCTGATATATCAGCATAAGGCGGCCAACTTTCCGAAAACTGAATGCGAGACTTAAC
>NDFZ01004712.1:45842-75246 GCA_002192655.3 Mamestra configurata | reverse complement strand
CCCCCCCGTTCAACGTACCCCGAAACAAAATCGTTAAACATTAATAAATACCGTTCATCAGGTTATTAGCGGTCCTTACTCAAGATATAGAAAGGTGCCTGCACCGGTGACATACGTTAGCTAACATTTAGGTATCTTGGAGCGCAGGAAATCGTTAATTGTCATTTATCTGTTACTGGCACAAGGCTGGACTGTAGCTAGAACTCGTAACGAGTAGTCTTTTATTTTTAAACATTATCTAGACTTAATCATCGAGATACCCACGTAATAAGATTAAGAAATGTGCCTGCCTTGGCGGACACGTCTTCCTCAAAAATTACTTGCACGAATTTAAGATATTTTTTTTTATTCATTTACATTGTTGCTAGCCTCTTAATTTAAAATCATGACGGCAAACGGTGGGTGTAACGTTCACTTATTTTGTACGAAGTGCATACATACTATGTGAAAATACGAGTTTATTTATAAAACGAAAATCAGATACCTACAGAACGTATCGCTTAGAAAACGTACGCTGACTAATACTATCCATTGCTCCTTCGCTTTACTGAACCATTAAACTACGAGAGAGCGAGTTGGCAGTGGATTTAAATATATAGAGGTTATCTCGTTTGGCCAACCGACGTATGCAGGGTAATAAACGACCAACATGATGCTGTTTTCTTTACCATGCCACGGGAAAGTTGTTTTAACAAGTCAGTCTTTGTGCAAGTGCGGCGAGTAAAATTAATAATTATCGTAAGAAGTAAAAAAACATCTTTATCTCAGTCAAAAAACACCTCCAGTAGGAAGTGAATTTCCCCAACAAAGCCGTGACGTGCGAGCGACAAACAAAAACTGTTTATAAGTAAAACAGCCGTAATTGTAGTGATGCCGCGATCTTCACACTTCGTTACAGCCTCAATGTCGGTGGAATCAATAGAGAATGATCGTGTAACTGTTTCTTCTTTGATTTGCAATCCTTGCGGTCTCGGTGCCAGGGTATCTTTCTCTCGTGGGAACAGCACGTGAAGTTGTATTCGTATTTATATCGAGTAGATTTGAATCTTAACCCTACGATTAACTGGTCATAGAGTAGCCAGTAACCCATTTCCTTAATTGACTCCTACGAAGCGATTTATTTTAATTGAAGTTGTGAACAGAAGGATGCAATATATTTTGTCAGAGAGTAAAACTTTTCAAAATACGAAGATCCGGGAATTCATTTAATATTTTGAAAAAAAAAAACATGTAAAAATGTAGATGAATGGTGTGTATTCAACGAGAGGCACCGAAAAAATAACGTAGCGGAGAGTTGAAGTTCAAAACACAATAAAGAGTTCAAAAAAACATATGTTACCCTAACTTAATAACTTGCAAACAGTGATATCGCAAAACACCGATTCTTTAGACTAACGTCCGCAGAGAACACTATGAAAGAGACCATTTCATTTTAGATTCGCAAATGCAATTAATTAATAATGAAATTTCTTTGGGTGGCCCAAAGAAATTTAATTTTTTTTGGAAAAAATGCGTCAAAATAAATCCTATTGATTATATATATTTTTCTTAATTATTTGACTGTACTGATCATCAGTTGGAGTGGTTACTTCACCCAGGTGGAGAACCTAGGTGAAGCACGGGTCCGTACCCCTCGGACATAATTATTTTGGCTGAGATGATGATTAATGTCAATATATCTTTCATTTCAGCAAATTCCATAGCCGTAACTGACTGTCTATTAGGCATGTGTACATCAACTGTATATTATGTACATATACAGTTTACACTCACATAAAAGATTTAAGTGAGAGCATAAGTAACAAAGAGCAGGCTCGTGACTTCAAAAGACAGTTTCATTTTTAAGATCATTTGTACTTTGTTCCACTTTCTTACAACCACAAAAAGATCTATATCAATAGATCTATATCAATAAACCTAGATTGATTCTATGAAATCGTTGTAATTGAGATGAAATTGTTTATTAGACTTAACAATAAGATTGGAGAAAAAATCGTGATATTTTTACGCAGCATTAGATGGTAGACAGGAAAATTTTGTCTGGTTGAATCTTTTGACTTCTAGATATTTTTCAATGCTGAAAAATACATATTTTAGGTACAAATTGTACGAAATCTTGTTTCGTACAATTTGTACCTAAAATATGTATTTTTACAACACGAACAAATAAAATACATACTGCACCAAAAATAAACACATTTTTTTAATAATCTCTATACAGATTTTTTTCTTAAGCATCGGTCCTGTGGCCTACAGGAACAGTCAGGAACTGTACATTTTCTGGCATAAACAGTAGCTTATGACAGTCAGCATTAATAAGTGTAGCTCAGTGAAATAATTTCCGTTATCAGCAATTGTAGAGATTACCAATCATTTTATCTCTTTATAACATTAGTTTAAATTGTTTCGGTTTACATAATCTCATTCAAGTTGAATGCAACGTATAGTTTTCAGCATCAAAGGGGTACGGCAAGCCACAGAAATACATTTAATTAACCACTCAGTGCATATGTTATTTCTTAATAAGCATTTTCATAACAGCCTGTTTTCTTGTACCTGAGCAGTCGGCGAGTCCATTCGCCTGTCCCACATAGCTCGAAGTCGTCCAAGTGAGTGTCGATCTTACGTTTTGTAAGAAGTGGGACACGCTGCGTACTTCAGTTACATCGGCCAAAACTTTACCGGTAGGAGCTGTTTGAACGGAGCACAGTTCAAAAGAAAAGGTTATGAAGTCGTGAATGTTCTTCAATCGTTGGAATAGCAGCTCCACTGAGACCAAAAAACCGTTCTACGACGTGATTTTCAAACACGATTGTTTCTAATTAATCATTTATATCGTTAAATACTATCTACGGTTGCTACTAAGAAATTGAAGGTTAAATAATGTCAATTTTATTGTGAGTTGAAGATAACTGATAATTTTTACAATCATCCTTAGAGTAGAGCAGGGACTCCATTTTCCGCACTTAGACTCCTATTCGGTCCGTTGTGCGTAGACACAATCATCCTTATACATGCGCAATCTTTTTAGTTACATCACTGGTGTTATTCTGAAACAATGAAGGTAGGTATCTGAATCCATATTCATTGTTTACAAATTCCGCGTATGTAGCTTTGAATTCAGCAAGTCACTTATTGATTTTTAGATAAAATATAGGTAAGTAGAAAGTAGCTCTCAAATATCGATTAACCTAATGTGGTGAAACTATCTATGCTACGATAGTAATGGATCAAATAGGGGGTTAACACTATAACGTTATCCCACTAATGTTATAATGTGAAAGCCTGGATGTTTATTCTAGATCCATCAGCTTAACGGATTCGGATGTAACTTGGCACACGGGTAGATCATAACCTGGATTAGATATGATAGTTACTCATATATTAATGTTATCCCGGTAGTACTTTCGCACTCTTGTGTAAATATTCGACTTTCACTCGGATGTAGCCGCTGGCAAAAGCTAGCTTGAAATAAAACGTTAACTGATGTGAAGGGAGCTTTGTATCGTGATAAGATTTATGACCGAACGGTTTTGTAATTATCTTAGTGTAATCGATTTGTTCGCCAATATTAATTAGCCGCTTATTTGATTTAGCCAGGCTTAGCTCGAAAGTCGTGCGTGAAGTCTTGATTTCGAAGTCAGTTTGGGACGTAGGTACGGTAGAAGTTCGTTACAAAATCGTCAAAACCGAAAAGTGTCAGGACTTTGCAACTGTCCATGCTAAAAGCTAGTCTTCACACGAAAAAATGGAACCAACTGCGAGCAATAACGGGATGACCCGCAGGCGCCTGTAGCTGCTAGCAAATACTAAAAAAACTTTACTCTTAAAAGTCGTTTCTTCTCGGTAAATAAGGGGCCTTTGCTCTTCCTATACGCTTCATACGACCGTAGAATAAAAATCACTAGACATAATGTAAACAATACACGTGAAATGTTCCTGACATAATATCTGCAACGACATTCATAGACACATGTCGGTTTAGCATTGCCGCTATGTGGTCATGTTGCGTACGGCTTTCTTGATTGAATCCTGATGTTCACAGGATCCTCAGATAGAGTTGAATTGCATAACTCGTGGACCGTCAGTTTCAATCAATCAACACAGCTAACCGCAATCAACTGCCGGACATAGTTTCTCTCCCAAGATCCACTACAACTAGTCCTCCGCGAGTAGAGGTACACAGATACCACTAAGAAATTGTTAAATCTCATAAAGTTGACGCCTTTGTTATGCACGTCTTTCAGCCCAAAAACACAATAACCTTTGTTGACTGAAGCAAAATCCTAACTCGGCACGTTCCATCTGTAAATAATCAATTTGAAAGAATCTGTGTTTTTAATGCTTTCTTCCAATAGAAGGTTAGAGTGTCAAGCATTAGTTAGTCCATAATGTGGCCGGTGTCAAACAAATACCATAAACTCCACCACCACCACCACCATACTTGTAAAATCACTAATATTACGGACCTCGTCTCGAAAGATGACATTCTCTAAGAATGTAGAGAATGTGTATGCTTCCGTGCAAAACATTAGTCTCCATGTTTTACTTTGCATCTAGGCACAATATGACGTCAATAAGTAGGTAGAATAAAATATGATAATATTCAAAAGACACCAAAAACGTTGCAGTACCTATTTGTAATATGGAACATGTCCAACATTTTTGCCAGTCTGTATTTTGCATTATGCTAATGATATTTTTTCTCATTTCCTATACTTACCTGAGACCAACCAGTCTGTGATATGCTTAAGTAGATATATTTGTGTTCAGTCAATAATAAAACCTGCTTCTTCTAACGCATTACTATTAATTGGAAACAAGAATCGAAGCGATTCCATAGTGAGAGTTTTTACTGTGACTCATACATGGACAAAATAGTCCTTGTGCACATTTTTTTTTGCAAACGGTCCTGAATTTCCTATCTCTAACATTATGTTGCGAGCCGTCCATGGCATGGCAGGGGTTCGCTAACCCTGATGAGGTACACGTATGTTTATATTACTTCGCGCCCTAACTAACGATAGCAAGTACAGATAACGCGATAACGTTACAATACCATTGTCTCTGGGGCCATGGGAACGCCACACCTAGCTATGGGAAGTTGAACTTGTCGCGCATTCCCCGTCATTATCGGCATAACTGTTTAATGAACTTGTTTTATGAAGTTTTATTGCGTAATGCGGTACTGCATAACATGTCACGTTGCGCATGTTAACTATGATTGGTGAGACAAACTTGTAAATACGGATGTCTCAATAGATCTTTGCCGGTTGCACTTGCAGTTAAGTAGGATAAAAAAGGGCAAATTCAAAGCAGTTCCAGCGGTCCAGCTTGGTAGGTTTGCACCGTGAATATCAGGGCCAGCAGTACATTTTTGAACACAAAAACTCAATGAAGCCTCCTGGGCGAGCAGTTAAGTCATGGATACACTCGGGGTTACTATCCATGACTTAACTGCTCCCTTTGCTTTGACTAAGGCTGCAGTAACCCATCAGGAGTAGCGATGTATGGATTTGTATAGAAAATGTATGTTCAATTCATACTCGCTGCACGCTCCGTGGTCAAACACAGCCTTATGCGGCATACGGTATATTGATAGCTATGGATGATAGATGAGGTAAGCTGAAGCCTCGTCCGTTAGCTAACATGATTCTATAAATTGTGTGTATATCCGTTATACTATCCGTCCTGCGGATTAGATGGAAGTAAAGCGGCTTAAACGTCTCAAGTTCTTTGATGTTTGTTGTTTTATGTAATAAAGGAACTTAAGTTTAGAATTTACTATAGAACAAAATAAGGGTACTCTGCTCTATGGCTATCCTACCTTCATGGTGCATCCTTATAATTTTGTCAACCTGTAAGCACTCTGGATCTCACCCTCGCGGAAAACCTGGAAAACCTTCTCGATGAAAATTCTTTAGCTAACGCTACTCGAGAAAGGTTTGTAAGACTGACAATAACGTAAGAGGAAAATGGAAAAATGTAGGTGCTTAGTAACCAAAGGTAAAACCGCCTAGGCATGCAATACAAACCTCGCTCCTCAGAATAAGGTACTCGTTTAAATCCGTTTTCTCTTTCATTAAACTTTTAAATTTTACGACTGCGAGCATTTAACGACGACGCCTTCTGTTTCATTTAAAATTCAAAAATTTCATTTCATTCATCAATTTCAAATTGAACCCGGGGTACGTTTGTAGACGATTAAATATGTTCTCGCCGAGCAGTACTACTAACTCTTAGTAGAATAACTTACAGTTTTCCAGATGCCAATTCTCCATTCCATCAAGAAGTCTTCATCATTATCTAGCATAATTTTATCCGCCTCAACCTGACTCTAGAACGAAAGGAAGGAGACTATGGATATGTGAGTCAGGAAGATTGCTAATCTGTTCCTTAAAAGGAAAGCTACTAACCACCTACAAAAGCTTCTTGACATCGTTATGCACTTCTATAGCCTTATACACACAAATCAATTAATAATTTGCCTTGGAAGCCTTCTACGTAATCGTCGTTGTTAAATACAAGGTTTTGGTTCCTTCGAACATTCTCCTTTACTTTTGTCTCTGGTAGGTACTCGCATAAGTGTTTTCTGTTTTCTTTCGCAATATCTTCAGAATCGAGTCAATAGTCGACGTCTTGGGATATTTTTTAAATTTTATTCGCCGTTTACCGCATCTATGATTATTTTTTAATAAGAATCGTGTTTAATGATAATAATATGCACACTGGCGCCAAGTCGGCCAAAAACATCCTTAGTGATATTAGTGAGCAAAAACTATCCAAACAAAAGCAAAAAGATGATTCACAATAGCTCTAATCGGGTCACTCACTTTCGCCTAAAATACAAAGCTGACACAAACAGGCCACGTAAGAACTCTTGGGAAAATAGTTATCAGTCTGTCGATTTTATCAATATTACCAACAGTGCATGTTTCGCAATATCACGTAATTCGGGTCAACAGTCGACTCTCGATGAAATGCGTATTAAATGGGAAGCGGTGTAACTGTACAGAGTTCTCTGTTATCGTAGCCTTCCTTGCCGTAACGACCGTATCGTATCACATCGCAATGCTATGAAGAATTCTTCAACATATCTCCACGGTCCGGTAATACTGCGAATACTCTGATTATTACAGACTTTATCAGTTTTATGTTATTACTTACTAGTACGGGGACGTAAGGACTACAGTTTCAGGCTTCTGGTATCTAAACAAAAGAGCAACCTACATTTTCATATCTTTATGGACAACCTACATGATTACGGCTGACTTGTTTGGAACCATTTTTAGTTTATAAACAATAAATGAACCATTTTTAGTTTATAAACAATAAACTAAAAATGGTTCCAAACAAGTCAGCCGTAATTTAGTTCTCCGATACTGCGTATGTTTTCCCTGAAATTGGAACTTTGTCCGACAAAATGTTGATAGGCCATTTTAGGGTTCCGTAGTCAACAAGGAACCCTTATAGTTTCGCCATGTCCGTCTGTCTGCCGTTCGCGGTTTAGCTCAGAGATGCTTAGCGCTAGAAAGTTGGAATCTGGTTTAATCATGTCCACAAAGTGGTAGAAAAAATCATCGCCACTTTCAAGATCTATCCAACCACATCCCACACTATGGGGTAGACTCTACCCCATAGTGTGGGATGTGGTTGGATAGGTCGTTTAAAAATATTGAGGGTTTGCTGAAGCCGTTTTCCATCCAAGGATCCGTTTGCGAAATATTAAGCTTTAAATGCTATTTTTTGTTAGAGTCAAATGTGCCTGCTAGCTAAACGGTTGTTTTTGGAGACGTAAAAAATTCATGGTAGTAGCATATAATATAATGAATTTACAAGGAAATCTATCACATCTTTAAAAGTTAACGAGTAATAGTCAACAAACTAAAAAAACTTAACTGGATAAGTAAAAAAATCCTAATAATTCCGTAGAAAATGAGTTAAAACCAAGTGCATTTGTAACTTTGTAATCTAATAATAGTGAAGTATATAATATAATTTACTATTTTTCTGACATGGTTAAGAAGACGGGTAACTACGGAACCCTACAAGCGTGGTCCGACATGCACTTGGCCGGTTTTTTAATATATCAATGCGATAGGCCCATATTTACAACTAAGTATAAAGGGAATGCATTTATAAATAAAAGCTGTATCATTGGTTATGTTAGGAATACTTTATTTTAACGCCTAGAAACTATGAAAGAAAACCTTTTGACCCCCTTGGTAATGCCAAGCGTGACGAGATGTTTAGACACCCTAGGCTAGCTATTATTTATAGCTGCAGTAAAAACGTAAAAGAAGGCGTAAGGTCAGGTTTCATGCTCCGTTAACTGCGGTTTTTAAGTATTAAATATTATTTAACTATTTCATGTAATCCTATCCATAATAAATCATCCCAATATTATAATGCGAATGGAACTCGGTCTGTCCCTTTCACGCCTTAACGGTTTCGTATAAAACCTGGCACACGGTGGCCCATATTCTGGAATAGGAAATAGGACACTTAGTTCTGGGGTAATATTTTACCTTCACAAGGACGATGCTACGGACAGTAGCTATATAGTTAATAATTAATACCACAGGCACAAGTCCACAATGTATGTAAAGTCTATAACGGATCGTAAAATATCTATTCTTTCGTTATAATAAACCAGCACATAGACTTGTTAGAAAATCACCATAATTTATTGTATTTTCGCGTGCAACAAGACAAACCACTAGTATTGCTAAGACTAATGGTTTAGTTTTTGTAAGCACTTTATTTTAGTGTGGCCATTAGTACCTACTGATAAATGAACGAATTACATTATATATAGATATATATATATTTTTGTATATCGAGAATTACCCAACTACTCCAAGTAATTTAAAATTAAAATTTGAAGCAATTATAAAGTCAATTAGAATAAATTTCCAATAAAATCACACAAAAGTTTGTATCATACATTTTAATTTTGTATCTTAACAAAGGCCTAGTTAAAATATTACAACGAAATGACTTTAACTATGCTTCGCTTAATTAAAATTTTCACACTTCACTTTCATTTATTAAAAGAGTCTATCTAATATAGGTACTATTTGCACTGTATTTATTGGTTACCCAACGTTTTAGCAATGTACTAATTATTTAGTGATGTACAAGCACATGTTAATTTAGTAACTTCACACCTGTGGGAATTTTTAACTTGCAAAGATTTTTCGCGCTCAATTTTAATCTGAGAGTTATGTGCCTGGCTGCAAGCAGCAATGGCAGTTCGCTTTGCAGAACCGTCTGAAGCAGACGCCTTTGCCGCGAGTCGACAGTGAACGAGACGTTCAAAAACCGCTGGGCTGTATGCGCACAGTGCCTTCGCTCGGTTTATAACAATTGTGTATTCGCGCCAAACCAACGTCAACAATAAAGTTCTTATCTGTGCCGTAAATTCGTGATTGTTTTTTTAATTTTCACATTAGATAATTTTGTGCGGTCGTGTGTTTGTTTAGTGAAATACGAAGTTGGTGATACCAACTATGCAGTGTAGATAACGTTTCCTCGGTTTGCGGTTGCGTCTGTTGGAGGTATATATATTTATTTCAGTGCTTAATTTATATTCTTAGATTACTTTTTCGAAAAGTTAAACAGTACGGACTTCATATTAATCTTTTGATTAACTTTTATCAGAAAAGGTTTGCAAGATTTCAATTTCATTTTCGTATAGGTTAGTTTAAGCCTAATATAAAGAGCAGTTAATCCCGTTTTGTACTCACCTTGCCTTTATTATCAACACAAGACAAGACAGTTCAGGATCTCAGAGGAAAAATAACTGGATCAATTGCGATTCGCGAGCTTTTTTAAATTTAAGTACCTCTTAGATACTTAGTTATTAATTACGCAATCTAACCTAAATATTATTAAGTAATATACCGTACATTTTAAAATTTGTGCTACTTATGTGAAACAGAATCTCATCTTAGGTATCTGTTTGTTTGAGAAACCATGGGAAAAATATTGTAGGAAAATCCGTGTTCAAAAATGATTGTTAAGTCATCTCCATGCAACCAAATTATGTTTTTTTTTTCAAGTCAGCTCTCAAAAAACGTCTTTCAGAAAAAATTAAATGAATGCTTCAGGTTTTTCATTTAATGGCCAGAAAAAACGCGATTCTACGCTTGAGATAACAGTCGCTAGTCGAGGGCACCTTCTTTGAATTTTGTAGTCTGACGTTATGAATTATTATAGTTTCACTCAAGTGCAGTTTCTGCGATGGCCGATAGTGAGGAATTTGAGTCAAGAAGTTTTTTTATAGCGCAAGCACTTGAGATTTCTCTAAAACTACCTGAATAACTTTCTGCGGTAGCCTCAATAATAAATCCTACTTAAATACCTACTATCTTCTTGTCTGGATAGTACCTATGCTCAGTCAAAAGTTCAGAAGCAATAAAAAATATGTGTACACATTTTTTTAAATGCTCCTGTGATACCACAGGTGCATTTCACAAAAAGCATATCTACCAAAGTGGATATGGGATGACAATCTAACTACCTAACCCTTTCCCTACGTTTACTGTTTCTTGATAACCGTCGAGGGGCTGATAAGCAACCAATATTTAGATTACGTGTACCAACAGAACCTTTGGTCTTTTCCGTAAATCTGCAGTTCCTATGCAAAATGGTGTAATATTAAGCGGAATTAATAAATAATTGACTACTTGCATTCTGTCATTAAATGCAAATGGCGCTAAGTCGATAAACCGGTGTAGTATTTGCAGAAATTTTCGTAATTCCATCAAGTTTTTGCTGACCTTTTAGCGAATGCGATTTCAGTTCCGAACTCTGTGATGTTTGTCATTTCAAAAGAACAGTTTTATCACCCTCGATTAACCCAATATTGCAAACTTGTTTAGATAAAAGTGTTAAAATCTGAAGTAGGTAGAGCATCACGCAGTTTCTATTTGAATATAAATTTTAGAAGATATAGTTTTATTTAACGATGAAATTAAATAAAAAATGTAATTTCATCTCCCACTTTAGAAAATAACTGTTTGGTGAACAAATATGCACTTAAATCAATCACATAGC
The DNA here is from genome assembly GCA_002192655.3 of Mamestra configurata. NCBI lineage: Eukaryota > Metazoa > Arthropoda > Insecta > Lepidoptera > Noctuidae > Mamestra > Mamestra configurata. Next base: position 64,185 of record NDFZ01004712.1, on the reverse strand, counting down.
GTAACATATTCGTATTTTTTGTTACAGCAATCATCAATGTAACCACCATGCAGACAACAAGAGAATCAAGCAGGCAAAAAAGATGTAACAAAAGACGAAACTCTAGAAAGAAATCCCTATCGCCGTCTGACTTAAAATGTACCAGGGGCGACGCAAAAACGGACAGCAAGCTGAACGGAAAGCGCTCGCTTTCCGAGGGGTCAGTGAAAGTGAAGCATAGGAAAAGTAACATACGACGAACTTTGACCCACCCGTTTACGTGTTCGGACGATATTCGCGATGTTAGCATGATCGATGTGTTTAATAGAAGTGTTAAAGTGGACCCTCCTCCGGAAAGTGACGAGTCTAATCTGCCGCCTACCAGTAGTGATAGGGACACGGAGGATGATGGACGTCTGTCACGGCCAGCGCCGCAGAGGTCGCGGTGGGATTCCGGGAGCGAAATGGATTCCCTCGTGTCGACGGTGGTCAGGAGAGCGTCTGCGAGGCGACGCAGGACGCCAGCAAATCCAGGTTAGTTCTTCATTTTCTTATTACTTTCGTAGCTGTTCAAGGTTTTGCATAACGTAACGGACTTCTTATTTGATAACTAGTTTAATTACCTACTAGTCATAACGTAACTGAGATAAGATCAGTGCAGCCTTACGTGCGTGTTTGTGTAACGATGCGTCGTTGTGTATTTTACAATAATTTGGAAAAAATAATGTTAGATGGAATCTCGAATCTCACATTTCCCGCCCAACCGCAACCAGTCTATCCTTATCATAATAATGTCCACGTTGTGATTTTTAGTACTCAGTTCTCGTGTTTTCACCATTCTCATGATCACAGCTTCATGACCTAAATCCTAACAAATAACAGTCATTCATTTGCATCCGACACGTGAAATTACTATGTATAAACAACATTATTATACTAGAACATGTAAATTGTTTACATAGAATGGTATGTAATTACTACAGCCAAGGTTGGAGTAAGAAAATGTGCTGCTTATTGTCATTGACATTATTTGTAGCATTATACTTGGCGCAGGAAATGAATATCATTATAGAATCACTTATGCATATTGCTGTGTTCATGTTTATTGCGTCTATGTACTGTATTATTCATGTTAATAAAAGCCAGAGATTCGCTGACAAAAAGTCACTCATTGAAGAGAGAACATACAAAAACTTGAGGATTTTCCGGTCTTAACTCAAGTTGTTTCTCTCAGGATGGCCAAATTACTTCATGATTTTGAGGCAAAGAGAAAGTAGAGGATCTCGCAGATTTATTTATAAGTACCTAACGCATTTGAAACAGTACGCTAGCTGTTCACCATCCCACGCAATTGGCGTACTTGCCCCAAAAGCCGACGGCCAACAGTTTGGTTCAACACTCCATTACGAGCAGAACAATAGACGTATCTGCTCAATTTTGCAAATGTTGACACAATTTGTTTTCCAATGAAGAGAGAGTTTATTCACTTCAAGGAAGTTAAATGGAACAAATCGGTGCAGAATAAATATTGCCAACATTTATTCTGCACCGAGTTAATATTTATGCAAAATATTAATATTTACCTAATGCTAGCACGTTACTTCTACACGTGACTATGTGTGGTGTAAATTATTTTATTTTATTTTATTTGTTTGGGACAAAAAACAGTTACACGTTACATTTTAACACAGGTGTTTAAAATAATAGAAATAACAATCATGTAACCCACACTATTGTCCGCGAATTTGCAAAAGAGACAGAGATTGACCAACGAGCACATATTGCTCATCAGATTAATTTAACAAATATATATAACAAAATGAAAACATTATGTGGAACAACAAATTAAGATTTTACCCTTACGGGGATCCGGATAGAAAGGCGAGAACCTGTTTTTTAAATTAATTTTGCGTTAAAGCGAAATATCAAAATCGATAAAGTGGGAGTTACTTATATGTAGCTACGAGGCGGCGGAGAGGTGCCCGCTCGCCCGCGTGTGTTCTGCACTTTTTAGTGTGGAACAAACAAGGAACGCGCACCTCTCGCCGCATGACAGTTCTAGGTACTACGTAACACAAATTGTTCGTAAGACTATTGCAATCAAACTTATTGTTACAAAAACCGTGTAGTGTCATGACCATTAGAAATGTTCGCCTGGACTCCAAGTTTAATAAGTTTTAAAGTTTTAACAGCTCGGTGTAATGAATTCGAGTGCGAAGACATCTGTAATGCATACTACGCAAGAATTTCTTTTGTACCATTTCAATGCAGTTTTTGTATTTATCATAAAATGGGCTCCAAACCGGAACAGCTTACTCCAACTGAGACCGTATCAATGATTTATATATAAATAAGTATGTAGAGGGCTTTTTAAAATCGTTAGAGGATCTCATGACGAAACCATACATCCGAAACGCTTTTGTCGTTATGTTGTCAATGTGTTGTGTCCAAGTGAAGGTTTATTTTTAAATAAGTACTTATAATATCATTTGAAGCAATGTAAACAAAAATGGAGATAAAAAAACAGTTGCAACGTCACGCTTAGCAGTCTTCCGCGCACATAGGACCCAGCTGTAACAATAAGAGGCAAAAAAATCCTTCCATGGTTTTTAAGTATTTCTCAATTCCCAAACTTTTTTAAGGATGGGAAATCATCAAATGACTTCTTCCGCTCTGAGTGCAGCGGAAGGGCGCGTCAGACTCTTATTGACTAAAACCCATTTGTGTTTGTGTTCCAGGGCCGCGGTGACTCTTTCGAACAAATTCCGCAACTCAATTCACTACTGGAGAAAACTCATACGATGTTTAGCTATGTTCGCACTTCGCAGTGACTGGTCACCACACCCTAACACAATTTCTTATTTAAATCAACAAACGCGTTGTTTTTGTCCTCAAACTCAATCTAATCTAATCAGCTTGTATTCCCACAAGCAAAACAACGGTCTCCCTCTCCCTTTTCCATAATTCTGTCTTCTGCTCGTGTATGTCAGCCCTTTTTCGCTATACCTACGTTGATCCATTTCTGCGCAATCCACGGCCTTTCAGTCCACCCAACATTTCGCCTTCTCCGACCAATCTCCAGTCGGGCCAGTCCATTCGGTAGGAATTATAATTAATCCTGTTCCGCCATCTTCGCCTTAGGAAATTGTTAAAAGGGACTGATTGATGAATTTTTGTATCTCCGTTTCCTAAACTTTCTCAAAATAATTGATTACAAGGCAACTATCGTGACGCCCGCCGCTATCTCGTGTAAACTTAACGCGATCCTATAATGAAAACATAAAAAAATCTTAATCAAATGTTCATAGTTAGTTAGAAGTTACATAAAGATTATTAAAATGCGATTACCAGCGATTGCGTTACTTACATAATTATAACTTAGAACTATAATGAATAATTGTGTGCAATTTATTTTTGCATAATTGCATTACGATCAAACAATAACATAGTACGTGCATTGCTTGAATGCAACATTGATGAGATTGCGAATATTGTCTCAGTATTTCTGTTTAGGTCATAGATTAAAAAAACAGGCAATCTTCTAGGTGTGTTATCTACAGGTTGAAATAAAGTCAACAAAAAATATAATTCACACAAAAAAATAAATCCTGTCCAAATAATTTATTTACCGAAACCAGTAGAAATCGTATTGTTTCAAGAAATTATCACAAGAAAATCGTTTAGTACAGAAGAGAGCCTAGCGTCATCTATGGAGTTCATGTAGTTACTAAAACGTCGTCACAGATGGCGCCAAACAGTCCGAAAAAAATAATACCCCCAATTTATTTCTGAACGTCATCTTGATAATTTTGCAAAACAATACTAAAACGTAACGCCAATATAAAGAAGTAAACAGGGCTATATAAAAACAAAAATGTTTGAAACACTGTTTTAAAGCGCGAGCGCACTGCCATCTATCTTTGCATAGTGAAAGTTAACAAGCCATTGCATGCGTGTTCAGTTTACCAGTGAACGTCCGTAAACGTAGATGGCATCTATCTTTGCACAGTGAAAGTTAACAAGCCATTGCATGCGTGTTCAGTTTACCAGAGAACGTCCGTAAACATAGATGGCGCTTGGCGTTCTTGCTTGGCGTTCGTTAATTGTTCATAAACGTGATCTGAGAAACATTTCTCATTCTATTTATTGCTGTAGGTAAGGCTAATTGTTTTGTCCAAAGTTAACAGGATAAATCAAAGATATATCTGATCCAAATAATTACGTAACACTTAGTTGAATGAATGGCGCAGTGAGTCTTAAATCGTGTTCTTGAATCCTTCGGATTTTCATAACAACAAAGGACAGCCTGATGTCCTATTTTCTTGATGCACATAATCCGTCACACGTCACAAAAAAAGTGAACCATAATTAGGAATTTCAGACGTCTGCTCACTTAATTCGATTCTGTTGTGATATTTGGTTGGAATAGTATTAAATATATTATTAGTAAAATAAGAGTTAGAAAAAGATACTGAATGACAAGAGTGTTTATTTCAAGTAACTAGGCAATACATTAAGAAACAATATATCTATAAAAAACAAGTCCGCACAACAGAGGTTATACTTTTCTACAACAGCCGCCCTTAATCGAAGTTGTGCAAGACAAACACAAACACACTAACAGAAAACAAAAAATAATAAAACTAAGTTTCTAGACCTAAGCTAACTGTACATCGTTTGTGTACTATAGGCCCTAGTGGCTTTGTTAGCACATCAGCAGGCATATCACTAGTTTTCACATATTCTAACATTATAACGTTATCGGATACTTTTTCCCTAATAAAGTGAAAACGAGTATCAATATGCTTCGTCCTGCTGTGGTGTACGGGATTTCGAACCAGATTAATGGCACTCTGACTGTCAGAAGCTAAGTTAACTGATGAAAGTTTACCTGTTATCTCATAGATAAATCGACGCAAGTAACACGCTTCCTTCGTGGCAGACGCTAGTGCCATATACTCTGCTTCCGCCGAGGATAAGGCAACAGTAGGTTGCTTCTTGGACTCCCAAGATACAAGACCTCCACTCAACTTGAAGGCGTACCCAGTATATGATCTTCTATCTATCGTGCAATTTGCCCAGTCAGCGTCACAATAGCCTTTTAAGGGGTTTCCGCTTCTCCTATAAACCAATGAATAGTTTACAGTACCCTTTAGGTACTGCAGAACCCTTTTTGCAGCATTCCAGTGTTCCTTCGTATAACACGTATTATACTGACTTAAGTAGCTCGTGGCGTAGGCGATATCGGGCCTAGAGTTTACCGAAAGGTACATTAGACCTCCTATTAAATTCTGATAAGGATAAGACTCTCCAACTTGTCCATCGGTTCTCCTTTCCATATTCTTTTTAACTAAAGGAGTATCCACTATCTTGCAATCTTTCATGTTAAACTGATCCAGTAACGATAAAATATAATTTCTCTGATTTACTTTTATACTCTCGGAATCATATTCAATTTGTAAACCTAAATAACATTTTAATACTCCAAGATCTTTCAGAGAAAAATATTTCGACAAATCCTTTTTGACAATGTCAAATGTCAATTCAGATTTAAAGAAGACGATTATATCATCGACAAAAATACCTAATATAACGAGTTCTTCACCAAAAAGTTTCGTATATACGCAAGGCTCAGAAGGAGTTCCTGTAAAACCTATTTTTATAAGCGTTTCGTTTAACTTTTTGTTCCAAGCTCTTGGCGCCTGTTTAAGGCCGTACAAGGATTTACGCAACAAACACACCTTGTTTTCCTTGTCTTTTGCTTTGAAGCCGAGGGGTTGCTCCATAAAAACTTCTTCTTCTAAGTTTCCGTTAAGGAACGCGGTGTCAACGTCTAAGTGTTTCATTCTTAAGCCCATCTCTGCAGCTAATGCAAACAAGGTGCGGAGAGAAGAATGACGAATCACTGGCGCAAAAGTCTCGTCGTAGTCTACGCCTTTAACTTGCTTAAAACCTTTGACGACGAGTCTGGCTTTATATTTAGTGACATTACCATAAGCGTCCTTTTTAAGTTTATAAACCCATTTACATGGTATGACCTTTTTGTTTGGTCTATCTACTAGTTCCCATGTGTGGAGTTTTATCAGAGAGTTGTACTCATCAGCCATCGCATGGTGCCACTTATCAGCATCGTCAGCATGAGTAGCTTCATAATAAGTCGTAGGTTCATTTGCATCATCCGTCGACAAATTATAAGAAAGAAAATCTGGTGGTTTTCTGTTTCTCGTGGGATACCTCCTCTCCTCTTCCAAACTAGGTGGCTCTTCATCGACACTAGGAAGTCTCAGCTCAAAGAATGGTTCTGGTTCTCTCATATTTGCTGATTCTTCTGTACTTTCTACATTTAACTGTGTAGTTGGCTCATCTATAGGATCGGCACTCTCAACACAATCGAAAAATTGACAATCGTTATGTTCAGGTTCCTTATTTTCAAATAACAATATGGAATCTGACTGTACCACAGGCTCAGACTGCCTCTGCTCTTTCAACCCTGTAAAGCAATTTTCAAAAAAGGTTGCATCTCTGGACGTAAACACTTTTCGTAGGTTAGCAGGATTCCTAAATATATAAGTATTTGGATTTTCTGAATAACCGACAAAAATCGCTTCCTTTGCCTTTACGTCTAACTTTTTCCTTTGACATGAAGGTATATGTACAAGTGCTCTGCATCCAAACACTTTCAAATGACTGAGGTCATTTCTACAACCACACCACCTGTCCTCGGGAATTTGACCACCTAAGGCTCTGTGAGGAGACCTATTTTTCAGGTATACGGCAACTTGGAAAGCATCTTCCCAGAATGCTTTAGGTAGTGAGCTTTCTGCTAACAACGTCCTCGCCTTCTCTGTAATTGAGCGGTGGGTACGTTCAGCTACTCCCACTTGTTGAGAGCTGTACGGCGCCGTCGTTTGATGTTGGATACCTTTAGAGGCAAGATAATCATCGAATTCCCTATTAACGAACTCTTTACCGCCGTCAGTTCTAACTGCTTTAATTTTCTTATCTAATTGATTTTCAACAAAGGTTTGGAAAATATTAAATTTATTTTTAACCTCTGTCTTGGAAGAAATAAAGTAAGCAAATACCTTCCTTGTATAATCATCAACAATAGTTAACATAAACCTATTCCCCTGAAAAGAGGTTGTAGACACAGGTCCCAATAAATCCATATGTATCAGTTCTAAAGGAGAAGTAGCTCTGTTATATGCTACCTTCTTAAAAGGTTTCCTTGCCTGTTTTCCTTCCACACAAGCGATGCAACTGCTTTTATCTACTACACTAAACTTTACACCTACCTCGTGATTCTTCAGTTGGGTCATGCCTATACGACACAAGTGTCCTAACCTCTTGTGCCAGAGTTTGTAACTAATATTCTGACAGTCAGAGTGCACATCCTGCGTCAAATGATTACTTGCCACATCTTCGGGAACATTAACAGTACCATCTACAACGTACAGTCCACCACAGGGCGAGGCATGAAGTACCGAATCACCTGTAAAATGAAAATGATTAGATTTATAAAAGTTACATCCATTTTTATCAAAAATACAAACAAAACCCTTATCAACAGCTTTCTGCACAGACAATAAGTTAGCTTTTAAGTCGGGGACAAAAGCAACATCGCTGATCTTGTTGATTACGTTCTCGGGTGTATTTATTGAAATGTCTCCTATGCCGCAGCATTTAATCTGCTCTCCGTTTGCGACAGTAACACTACCTTTATTCTGTATCGTAATGTTCTGAAGCCAATCTCGTCTAAAACTCATGTGTTTAGTACAACCAGAATCTACGTAAAATACCTCCTTGCTTGAGCAGCCAAAAGTATTGAGAGCTGTAAACGTTATGTTCTTAGCTTTCTCCGTTTTGCCTTTCTCCTTGTTTCTCAGCGGACAGTCAGGTCTCTTATGACCAGGTACTTGACACTCGTAGCAGACTATTCCCTTCTTCTTGGATTTAGGCTTCTTCTTCGCATGAAAGGCGGAATCTATAGATATAGCAGCATCTTTAGACATCTCATTCAGCAGTTTTGTCTTTACTAAGTCAGTAGTCACGTCTATATTACAACTTTCTAGAGCCATAATGAGAGGTTCATATTTTGAAGTGAGCCCTCCCAAAAGTATAGCAGCAATAGACCTATCCTCTATGACAACATCAATATCCGCAAGATCCTGTGCGGTTGATAAAACTGCATAAATGTACAGTTCAATATTTCCGAAATCTGACAGACTCAACCTGTACAGTTTTCGCTCTAAAGCTAGTCTTCTTCCCATTCCCTTATCTTCAAACGCCTGTTGCAAGTATTTCCATGCTTCGGCTGCAGTTTTCGCACATCTAACGTGAGTAATAGCTGCACCGTCAACTGTTAAGCAAATTTTTGCAAGAGCTTTTTCGTCGTTGCGTACCTTGATCGAAGCAGGGGTCGTGTCACCATCCGGATAACCACTAATTGTTACCCACAAGTCTTCGTGTAAAAGGTAATTTCTCATCTTAAACTTCCAAGTAGGATATCCATCTTTATTTCGAAGACAAAATGATGGAATCGAAGATGAATTCGACGTAGAGGGATTAGACTTATTAACACTCGAAGCATCTCCAGTTTCACGTGACATTTCGACTAGTAAAATTTTTAGTCACACAAGAAACTCAACTAATTTTATTACAAATTATATTTTAAACTCACGTGTTGTGATATTTGGTTGGAATAGTATTAAATATATTATTAGTAAAATAAGAGTTAGAAAAAGATGCTGAATGACAAGAGTGTTTATTTCAAGTAACTAGGCAATACATTAAGAAACAATATATCTATAAAAAACAAGTCCGCACAACAGAGGTTATACTTTTCTACAACAGATTCAAAGATAGTATTTAATATTAAACTGATTTTTTTTTTAAATCCTTTTAAAGAAACGTCCAGTATTGCACTCGACTCTAGTTGAAAAAATAGGTAATGCAGTGAAAATCTTTGATATGTACCTCTTCCAGTACTAATTTCATTTTACCTTTTGTAATAATTTAAAACTAAAGTGACTCAACAAAGCCCCTAACAAGATACCCACCGATATCGGTCCCCTTCCCCTCATGGAACAGGATGCTCTGCCGCGGGCAAACAATACGGACGGAAGTGCAGCCTTCGGTTACCAGCTGTGGGTAGCATGTAGTGTAGGACGTAATGATAGTAATGAATGAACAGCTAATGTCAATGCCGCGTGTATCTTTATCACATCAGTGACGAGGCGTTTTATTGACAGCGAAGGTTTTGAACATCTGCAAAGAAAATTTGTTTTATTTTTGTTTGTGTTGTAATTAAGGCAAGATTTACCGTTCATTTTGGTGAATCTGCGGTTTATTTGTGTACCTTAAACTAATTGGCAATGCCTCTCATTTTGACTGCGGAGTTATTAAAGAGGATTTTTTAATCAAACGAAACAAAGGATTAGGAATCTCCTCCAATATCCTACGCATGCATAGTGATTGAAAGTGTTTGTGCCGATACCTGCGAGGAAACCTAAAAAAATCATGTATAGATATGTCTTCGCATTCAAACTCATGGAGATTATAAATGCTTAAGATTTGGAGAAAATTAAACCCAGGATCTATGCATATCAAGTATCAAATACAGTACTTCTTCATTTATGTCCTCGACCCCTGGTGCATGATGAAAATCATTCTCTTGTCACTTCTAAATGCAGCAAGGAAATGGAAATAGACTACTTACTCCGACAAGGGTATCCAACACCACAACATATTATGATAACAATATCAAATTCAATGTTATTGAAAGATAAGCGTAATTTATCACTATCGATTCTTTGGTAGCGTCAAGATATTTTGCGCACTTCTAGTGTTGTACTGATTCATTTACTTAATGTAGATAGAAATGTAACTTATTCCTTGTATCGGTTTTGCCTTTCAGTCATTAAACATAAAAATGATAACTGCATATTTTTCTGGATCGTTGAAGTCTTTTGTATGGAAACGTTGTAGTCAAGATACTTCTCATCGAAAGTATATCAATCTGTAGCAAATTATCTTTAGCTATATTATAAAACAGAATTTCAGATAGTATCGCTAGTTATTATTGTTAATAAGGTTAAAGTTGTAAAGGACGTAATTATTCATTATTTAGCAATAAATAAATAATTGCTTCTGCTTCTGGTATTTTGCTTGTACACTTGTACATAACTTTAATAGCATTTAATAGTTCTTTTTGCAGCTTCGTTCACTATTAATTTGAATTCATGACCTCCAAACTCCACAAGGTTCGTCTCTACACACGACAAAAAAGGTTTAGAAAAACTTATATTCTTGAATTAAGTCTTTTTTTGACTGAAAAACACAGAAGCGTTCACGCTTAGTTGAATGGTAGGAAACTGTGACATCGTATCGTTAGTACAGTTAAAGTTTTAGTTTTGGGTACTCGGTTAACTGTTGCGCGTGTGTGCGAGGGTACATAGAGCCTCCTACGTACCTGTACATACAAACAAGTATTCTTTTCAAAACGAACTTGTTCCATATACAAGTGGTGGTCGCGGTGTTTGGTCTAGTTCGCCAGTGCAAGTTCATTGTTCGGACGAACCTAATTTACATTGGTCGTAAACGCCAGGCGCTTTCCGACTGTTTTTTGTACTGAAGTTTGGCCCTCGGCAGAGGTAAAGCGTTTTTGTCGACTCGTTACCGGTCACTTACGTCACTTTGATTCTCGCAAACGTTTTGTTGTTGGCGTTGAGACGCGAGGTGAGTCACGTTGTTAGTACGCGTAAAAGTCGATATTTACTATCGATAAACATTAAAAAGTTTTATAAACAAAGGTAAAACATAGCACAGTTTATTTAACATTTGCTAAATAATTATTTACAGGTGTTAATCGTCTTGAGATTATTCAGTAGCCCAGCTTTAGTGTGAAGTCATTTAAACTAGTTAATCTTTTGAATAACCATGAGAGCGAACATCGATTTGATAAATATCACCGTGTTCTGTGGTTAAAACTACTACTACTGCTACTTTCTTTTTTATTGGAAAAAATACAACAAACCAATCGGAAAACAGTTTTAATTCAACATGGCACCCTTCATCAAAATAAACACTTCACCTTCTACAAACAACAACGTCGACAAAAACTCGACAGTACAAACAATCGAGTAGGGGGCAACTCTGTGTCGGTCGAGCGCAGCAGTCGGCCGGCCGGCTCCGCACATCCGCTTGCGCGTTCAGCCCCGCGCCCGCACTCCGGAGCCCTAACCAGACAGACAAAAAAAATAAAATATAAGCGACCGAAAAGTGTTTTATCTGTGACAATGTGTTCGAATTTTCAAAAAATAAATCAAAACAATTTCAAACAATAAAGTTTCAAGTTACCAGCTAGTTTACAAAACGGTTGAAACTGTGTTTTTGAAAACAGCCCGTGTTGTGAACTTTAAGCGAAACCTTGCGAGGAAGCCTTAGCAATTCACTGACGAAAATAGGTAAGTAACTTCACTAAGGGTATGGAAGTAATTGGATAACGAAAAGCAGTTTAATGGATAAGGTGTGCTATCAAATTGCGCAACGTCTGTACCTACTAATCTTGTAATGGCAAAAGTATTTTCAATTTATTTTTGAAAACATTACATTCCCTTCCAACATTTAGTTGGAAGGTGCGTTATTAAGAAATTACAGATAACAAGCAGTAAAAATAGTACAAAATATAATGATTTCTCATCATTTGGTATTCAAGCTACAACAGTTCTATTTCATGCTAAGTCAAACAAGTAAAATTTCGAATCAATTCGGCATGGGCTGAAGATGACGTAAGGTTTGGATCTGGCCTAGCATCAGACGGGTTATTGTTTCTAACTTTATACTGAGGTGGTCACGATGACTTAATAAAAAGTCTAGCCATTCAGCATTAGTTTTTATCCCAGTAGTCTTCAATTTATTGAGGCTCTATAAAATGTACACATCACGAATGTTTTTTTAAGTCAAGGCTTTAAAATTCAGCCTATTCTAATGCTTCCACGTTATTTCACATTCAATTTGAAAATTGTCTAAGCTGACTAGACATTAGGTTCACGATTTATTGAGTATATATTTACAAAATTACTAACTCCAGTCAAAAACTTATCGTGATCAGATAAGACTGCAGATTTACGATTTTAATCAACAACGCGAGACAACTTGATTAAGACATACCTACTACATATATACCTAACCCAAGTAATCAAAATCTGCAGAAAGGCATTTAGAAAAGCATAAAACCGTAACTTTGACTGATCAATCAATTACCAAAAGCAAATAATTGGCCAATCATAGTTACTTTTAGCCAATCCTAATCTAAGAAACGTGCGTATTTTTGTGTCACGCTCCATTTCATAAGCGGCAGTGAAAAAAGTCGTTAAAAGATTTGTTAGAAAGCTTAATAATTAATTGTTCAAAGACGATTTAGGATAAGTTGAAGTCCCCAAAAGCGTTTACTATGCGTGGTGTTTGTGAGAATATCCCCTCGTGACCGTTAATTGTAACGGTATGTTGGGAAGCCCAGTGGACGGTCACAATACTTACAATTTTACATCATATTATCAAACTACTAAGCCTTTAATATTTCGTTAGTCTTCATCCCATTTCTTTATTTTTTATTATGAGTTTTATTATTATGAGTCTGCAGTGTCCCACTGTAGGGCAAAGGCTTCCCTTCCTTTCTTCCACTGTTCTCTGTCCTTTGCCACATTTGGCCAATCCTTTCGATAGGAGTCCAACTCGTCCCGCCATCTCCTCCTGAGCCTACCTCGTCGCCAGTTCCTGTTGTTTGGAACCCTATCAGTAGCCACTTACCCAGTTCTGTTGCGACATGCGGCAGATGTGGCCAGCCTAGTTCCATTTCAGATGTAAGATTTAACATGAAATTGATTCTTAGGAAAATGTGATATCTCCAATCCATTGCTTATTCATGATGTTTCTACTATGGACAAAAGATTCATTTCTTGCTCGCTAAATGGTCTGCATCAGACTACTATTAAGCGCAGACTAGTTGGTGTTACGTGTTTTGTAATTTATGACAGTCTGACTTACTAATTGGCTTAGCAAAAGTTGTATATATAAATAATTAATAATCACAATTATTCGTAATTATGGAGTTATAAATAGGTCCTTGACCGAATTGGAAAAATTACTGCTTATTTATTAAATCATTACTCACTTATGCTATTTTAGCTACAGTTAAAGACAAACAAACAAGAAAACGTTTGACTAATTTGCTAGACAGACTGACGCCCATTATTAATTATTTTCAGACATTTGCCTACTATAGGATGCGGGTGGCGAAACAGGTGCACTGATAAACATGTAACATTAACACTACGAGTTTCGTAGCCCAATTTTCGTACATAAAAACGTTCAAATTCAAGTCGCAATATCATATCGGTGACAATCAATGTCAATAACGGTGTTTTTGACAGATTGTGACAGAGATGCGAGTGCGAATAGAATAGTCTGGCTGCTCCTCAGAGTGTCAATTATAATTTTTTGTTTCTTCTTTGGCAACTGAGCCGATGACGACTATTCTGCCAGTGTCATGTGGTGTACAAATTTTTAAGCAACCTTCGCATTCGCATTTTTAATCGCAATCTGTCAAAAAAACCTCAATTTCCATACGTTTTTGACAGATCTCAGTTGCAATCTGTCAAAAACAACGTTGAAGTAAAAATTAGTAGAATGGGTCCTCAGAAGTCGTCTTCGTCGTTTCTTGTTTTCTTTTACTGAGGGTAAAAGAAGAATCTCTATGTCTTGTGTGGGCGATACAAGGAAAAGTCCGGCCATGCTCATTTCCTGTTCCTATGCCTGTCTATCGGTAATGTTTTACTATCAGCATCGTGGTAATTTTAAAACGTTAACCTTGACTTAAAACCCCATCTACTTCCTACTCTAGTCAGTTGTTTTGATTCCTCCAAGTTGCAGGTTAATCATTCCTTATTGAGCTGTCTATTTTCACAATTTATTTATTTAGTTTTAATTACTATATGTATGTAATAACTTCCTTTATTTCTTGTTGTTTAATTTTCAAATTGTCAATAATGAATGTGGAACATTCTGCAGCAAGTGTTAATTTAAGTGCAATCTAAACACAACCTCAAACATTTCTAGTGCGTCTCAATGTTGAAATATGGCGCACCATAAAACCCCACTGGTTCAGAACTATCTGAAGCATCGGAGCGTTTATTGCCAGATAAGTTCAGTCCACGAACACTAGAAAGTCTATCGATAACATCTGATCCACATATATTGTGTTTAGCAGCACTATGTGAAACAATAGGATATTCGAACAGTTTCGTAATAGTGAACTGGTCTGAAACTAAACTATTTATACTTGTTGGCTTGTTTATAGAATGGTATTGAAGAGAAGTTCTAAATACTTGTGATCTGGACAGACTAAAGTAGTAATGGCTGATTAAATCAAATAAAGGGGTAGGTACTTCCCATTTCAAAGAAAAACAAACCCAACTAAGTGTTACTTTAGAGAGATCCAAAAGCATTAAAATTCTTAACATGTTTGGCTGCCAAAAATAAAACTTTATACAGGTAAATCGGGTAATAGGGCATTTCCAAAAAGTATGATTCATTCTGGGGTATCATAAAATGTTGCACGTGATTTGTTTATTAAACTTTTTCCTTGAAAGGCTTAAAGATTTCATAAAACCAAACTGCTTATTCGGGTTCCAATTGCATGGTGAATAGACACTCGTATTAGCAGTTTGGTTTTGACAAATGAAACTTCAATTCTTAGAAAATTAAGCCTACAGTGCAGTGAACATTGGATAGACCACCCCAATTGCTGCAGTGAAAAGAGTAACAGCAATAATTGATTAATTTTGAAGGTTTAAATCGCACGTGGTAAATACCACGAAACCAGTACCCAATACCTTTAACTATATTTTGATCTAAGTAAAACGTTGGTTATTTTATTGCCAATAACACCTCAGGTTTAGGTAAACTTCCTACCTAAACCTGAGGTGTTATTGGCACTAAAATAACCATCGTTTTACCCTACCTACTATATTGAATCTTTCTACAAATATATTGCGATAAACTTATTCCACTCAGAACGACACTCAAAGCGTTCACAATTGCTCAATTCGAGCAGTGCCAAATTAGGGCGCTGGTCTGAAGTACCTATGATATCATATAGGGTATCTACAGCACTTGGAACTAGTGCTGTACTCAAATTAAGTAACACACGGTAATGTTAAGGACATGTACGAACTGTTTCTGGTACGACCTCGCTACCTCCTCGCATCCCACGTGCGCCGAGTTAGGCAACCAAGCCTTGAGCCGGCGCCAACGTATGCCCGGCTCTTACTTTCATTGTCCGTTTGAATACTGATTTGATTACAATGAGGCCATCCTATTGATGGTGTTTATTCCCTATGTGGAGTAACCTTCTTTTTATTTAGGCAAAAGTTTGTTTTGGCAAGCCCCTTGCCTTGAGATTTTCTTGCCATCAGGCGGTCAGGCTGAAACTTAATATAAATTTAACAGAATTATGTCACGTGCTATGCACGATTCTTTGGTTTATCGTGTGCTTTCGAGGTACACAGACACGACCCGAATGCAGCGTTTGCATCGTATCAATCATAAGTGCAGAAATATTGCCAATAGTGTAATCTGGCCAGTAGAAGTCAAACAGGCTTCTTGTAGTACAACAGTGTTTGTTTTGCACCCAAAATACAGACACTTGAGACTTGCATACATTTTTAAACAAATTCGTTCGTTATGCACATATTCAACTTGAAAATCTTTGTCATTTTTGCACGACCGACCGCGAGAACTAAAAGGGTGTAAAGTTATACCTAAATGTCTAGCGTTACATTATTTACTTGCGTAATAAGAGCAAAGATACGATCTTCACGGTCTCATTCCGCTTTGAGGTCAGCAGAACCGTAAACTGCAATTTACGGCCCTTGGGGAAACTCATAGAAAAATGTAATGTACTGATCTACGTAGCAATGTGTTAATAAATTATAATTGTTGTTTGGCCAAATCACAAAAGTCAATGACCTTAAAGAGAAATCATAAGGAAAGAGTTTCGCCTCAGTAAAAAGTAGCTAAATTTTAGTATTCCCGCTTGTAACTTAAGTTGTTTTGAACGCATGTGCATCTGAACAAAATGGCTGACAATACAAACAAACGGTATCTCATTAAACGTACGCGATTAACGGTGTAAATTGTATTACATCAGAACTTTTATGATCGCCGCAGCTGATCCCTGGAACTCAGAATTGGACGGCGATATGTTCAGGAGAAATGAATGCACCTTCGGGTATCATCGTTGAAGATCCATCAAATCGTTTTCTAGAGCCACAACTACGCAAGTTTCACTACTGCCAAGTGAATTAAATCAATTAGAAGCCTCATCTGCTGTGATAAAAAAACCATAGCGTGTACACATTAGCAGTAATTACATTCACATCATGTGCATGTCGTTCTGTAAAAGGCAGTAGCGTGTTGTGTATTCGTAAACAATTATAGAGTAGGTAGTGTAGGTACATGAAGATTAGCTACTTAGATATAACACACGTGAGGCGCCTATATACTCTTGGTATTATAATCTCACAGGCACTAGAATGTCTAAAACTAATCCATTGAGTTGGAACTAGGACCATACGATATTAGAAAATGGCTTATTATTCGGATTTGATATTATTGTGCTCTCAAGAAAAATGTAATGAACTGGCTTGATTGATTTGGATCGCAAATCTTTAATTCTTAATCGTAGTAACAAAAAGTACAGACATTGGTCAATTAGCCATTTAAACGACTAACATAAAATTAGGTACTAAAAAAGAAAGAAATATTTTATCTGATTGCATCCTAGAAAGTTAATTTATGCATTGTTTTATCGGCTATAAAAATGAATTATGAAGCATCGATAAGTCAAAGTTATTATAATATATTATTATACCGTTTCTCTCGAAATCTAGAAATCTGGAGGATTATTGCCATATGCAATAATTTTCCAGTCTGTCTTATTAGACAGCCCCAAGCGGGACAATAAAATAATGAGAAATTGTCTTGTTCGTTTTCACAATGCTTTGCTTTATTTGATTGCATATCATTTTAAAAGGTTAGTCCTATAAATACTTATTAGCCTTCTTAGGTCTCTAATGAAAAAAAAAACATTATATTTGTAAAAATAATGACACATACATTCAACCTTCGTTAAACCGTTCAGATTAAGATTTTTGCTTATTTTCTTGCTAGTAATTTTGTTTTGATTGACGTCTTGATTTCCTCCGCTTACTTCCAAAAAGCAGCTATTTGAAAAGCAAATTCTATTGTTTTTCCTAAATATAAACGGACAAATAAAATAAAACGTCGCTTTGCTGAGATAGGTTCGTGTAACACGTCGCTTTCGACTCACGACACGCGCTGCGCTGCGCCGGCGCGGCTTGGGCCACCCATCCGTTGTGCTTTCTACAGATCCAATATTAGCATGATTGCAATCTCAAACATGACATTCCGGACTCTTGGACTTGCTCTTGTTTCTATTGTTTTTACTAGTAGGCGACAGGAGATCTTTTGGCAGTGTTATGACTTGGATAAGTAACGAATTTTATAAGTTAAAGTATAAAGGAACCACCGATCTGTGAAAAACACTTGTACAAGTTATTACAATATAATGCTATTTAATCAGATTTTTAAGCTATGTGGGTCATACAGATGATGTCAACAATACATATATTTAGATAACTATATTCATAAGAGTTTTATTAGGCTCAACTCAAAGAAAAGTAACAGTCACAAACGCCTTACGATTCGCGCATAACGTATAACTAGGCATCCACTAGTTGCTCGAAAAAAAACTGGAGGCGTTAGCTATTGTTTCTCTTCAACATATCTTGTACAAATAAAGCATGCATAGGTAATAAAATATATACCTACATACACACTTGAATAACAGGTTAGTGTATGTATTCTATACAAGTTTTTGAACTGGTTTGTACTTACCTGTATAACGTGTTTTATTACGACTAGCAATCTTTTCTGGACAAGCGAAATGAGAGTTTTAGTTACAATTTTACCCCTTGTGATGTTCATATTTTCTTCTTGTTTCTTGCTTCCTATGTACAGATTGCTGTACATAGGAAGCTATTATCATTGGATAATACGTAGCTTAGTGCAAGTTACTTAACTTATTGTTTATATTTTCAGAGTGGGGCGTCAACAGTGAACCGGGCGAGGCAAGCGAACCGGAGGCCGGTCGCATGCGTCCCGAGGACTACCGCCTCGTGTTCCTAAGCTCGGACTCGTCGTGTCGCGAGGACACGGAAGACTCGTCATCCACGGCCTCCTCCGCCGCGCCGCCCGCGCCCGACGACTGTGACTGGGACTA
>NDFZ01004712.1:3061-38827 GCA_002192655.3 Mamestra configurata | reverse complement strand
GGCGGCTGGTCCGGTGAAGTCGGCCAGGTACCGAGCGCCAGGATTCCGCACGGCCACACGGGCGGCTTCGGCTCCTGGGTTGCATGCTCCCAGGAGGCGCCGGCCGCCTCCTACACCGCTGCAACCGCCACCGGCAGCACCTGCGTCTGCACCTAGCCTGCAGGGTGAGTTATCTTTTGTATTAGCTTTGTGCTAGTCAGAATACAGGACAAACTGCTAAGACGGGCAGGTGCCCCGATGATCAATTGATCGTAACGCGCCTTCTGTTTTGTTCAGAGTTCTGAGGTATCAGTAAGTGAACTGGGTGAAGGAAGTTAGTCCTGTTGCAATAAAAGGCATGATGCTCATGCAGCGCGTTTAATGTTATTCAACTAAAAGTCTTGATCTAACGTAAGAATTCAGAAAAAATACATTTTGTTGAGCCTCCAAGAACACGAAAACCCACACTATGAGAGAATTTAATGAGACGCCATTCTGTTTTAGAAAACTCATCACGTTTTACTGTACTGACCTTATTTAAAGTTATCCTTCGTCAAAATTGGCTTCTACAGAAAAAGCTTTTCTTGTTCATCATCCAAAGCTACAAAACCCGACAAACTAGAGGTTTATTACGTTATGTGCTCACTTCACTAACACGTAAGGTCATGAGAAACAGCAATAGACGGAAAATATTGCCTACTGCATATTATTTATTCTCGAGACCCGCGCAAAACGAGCCTTTTAATGTGTGGAAGTTTCATTTGTCATGACAATTCAACATGATGTAGACAATGGAGCTGCAAATGAATTGTCACGATTGTTCTTAACAGTAACTAACAGCTAAAAGTTAATTAAAATACGCCTTGTTACGTAAACAGTTAATTATCAACCTCGTTAATAGGATGATGAATAATTGTGCTTTATACTTTCTAAGCAATTTCAAAAGTTATTTTCACTCGCACTCAATGACATCAATGAGACATTCTGACAATCAGCTCATTAACTCTGAACCAAGTCATCAAGTCATGGAATAAACGACGACATTTTGAATTTAAACTATGTGTGCACGTTAGCGGGTTGTGTAACAAAACAATGTGTAAGAACATCTTTTAGTTCATCCAACACACATACACGTATCAATTGTTATGAAAAATATACACGTTTAATGTTTTGCTTGCGCACGAGACAATGTAAGTACACATTGGTAGGTTACAGTTATTTTAAAACAACTGGTTGGATATTTAATATTTAAACATTGTGCACCTACTTATTTCAATGCCATCAGGTTACCTTTCTTCAAGTCAGGAAGCGAGCTGAAATTGCTCGAACAGACGTGTGCTTCTGTGCCCTTCTTCAGTTTCCCATGGCTCGCAAGTGTCCATGACCGGAGCAAATCACTCGCGTTTACAAAGTATCATTGTTGCATTCGTATTTCTTTAACCCACTAAAGTATTGCGTGACTGTTTTCCCATCAAATTCAAGCAACTATTGAATACAACGCTTTGTTCTCGAATGTACTTGAAGTATTTCGTAAATGACCCGCAGAGACATGAAAATTGGTCCTTAAGACCTTAAATTAATAATTTTGTAAGATAACCTATGGCTCATTTACGTCAACTTTTCGACAACCGCGTCACGAGTAAGGTTATCTAAAACTTCCGCAAATCACTGAAGATTGGCACAGTTTACATTCTGATCACCTACTGTGACGTAACGGGTAAGCAATTTCATCGAAATGTGCAACTCATTGGTTTTAATGTCACGTTCAATGCACCGCATACCTTTCGCTGTGTTAACGAAAAATGTACAGATTCTTAAACGTGCACATACGGTGCCAATACAAATTGAGAATAATGGTTATGAGCAATCTTAATAGTAATGCAAGACTAATAAAATTTGAAATAGACACTTGAAATATGTATTATGTGATGTAACTTTATCTATTAAACTCAGCTTGTAATCATTTAAATTTCTTTGATGTGCAAGCGCATGAACACTTGGTCAAACCATAAAATGTAACAGACTAGGCAAGATCAGTATTTTGTGGTGTTTCCATGTAGTGTTAGTTAGCATTAACAGTTACACCTAAAAGTTTTTACCATTCTGTCAAGTCGGTGTGTTTTTATTTACTAGTGAAAATACAAAACAAGTGAAAAGTAAGAATTCCACAGTGAGACAAGACGATCATAAATACGAAGTCGCGCAAAAACATGGTTTTATTTTGTTCTTATTCATAAATTAATTCGCCACTTACATCACTGTTGGTCAAACTAATTTTCTGTGATAGCAAAGAACTATTAAACTATAAGTATTTCGGTTACGTATGAATCGATTAGAGAAAACAACGGTGAGTGAACGTTTGCTAAAGGAAGGAAGTAGTTCACTTCCTTATCATGACATAACCGATTATCCTATGCTCTCAATTATCACTTTTAATTAACTTTCGTAGAAGTACTTACGGGTTAATGGACTGAAGAAAGCGTAGCTGTAGACGTACTGTACACATAGACTGAGCGCTTGACGGACAACAGAATGCTTTTACAGAATTTATATGGATTCCAGGCATACTAAAGGGTTTCTAAGAACTTCTTTTTGTAGACCTATTGGTACCTACTGTACCTATAATATTTAGCAGTTCGTTGTTCATTACTTCTATTAGATCTTGACTCGGTTATGTACACATACTGCTTCTGTTTGCCACATCATCTCGTAGATCACGGTTTCCACGGAGTATTTTCCAGTTTGCATAGTAACTTGTGCTTAGGAACCTCCTTAGATATTTACTTCAGTACCTACTAAAAACAGTATCTTTTTCGTAATGCCCATTAGCTCATTGCCAACACTATTGCACTGTTGATAAGCTAAGCGACTACTTTAAATAATAGTTTAGAAACCTAGCTGTTCTTAAAAAATCTATAACAATTCTTAAGTTTCTAGAACCTGATGAATTGAACGCGTCATTAGATAAGCCGCCTTTGTTTCTGTAGCGTCACGGTCGGTTCCGAATGCTTTGCTAAAAAGTAGGCCTGTAACTGTTTAGACAGAGTATTTCTCCGTTCTTGACTACATTCCTCGGTAAACAGCTGACCTTAATGCTTCCTCATCGGCACAGAGACATTTCGAGTCGGCATCGGCATAAGTTACATGAGGTCTGTGATGTCTTTCTTGCCTTTACGTGTTTGCCTACTTACATTTTATATTGGCTCCAGAAGAAGGTGCTGACGTTTTGCTGTTTCGATACGTAAATGCTATGTAAATTGCCGCCAAGCTGACTTTTGTTGGCAGTTTAAGGTCATTTCTGAAAAGCTTTCCTTTAATCAATACTAAAAATATTATAAATGCGAAAGTAGTTCGGTATGTCAGTCTGTTATGTCTAGACCGCTGAACGGTTTTTTACGAAACTGGACACACGGGTAGAATATGGATAAACATGGATTATAGCATACTTTTGATCCCAGTAATACAGCTGCAGGCTAAAACTAGTTATTTACATTAGGACGCAAAATAAAAAGAAAGTTAATATATTGTTGTATAGTTTATTCACCTTCTCCAGTACCTACGCACCAGCTTATTTATGTACGTTGGTAGATATTAAAACCTACGTGATTTGCGCATAGATAAACAAAGATTTATTTATTTATTTATTAAGATGAATGCACTTTTCTACACAATCAGCACACCGTCACTGATAAGCAACATCAATTGGACTTGTCACGGAACTAAATACCACTCGAATTAGCTTACTATTGATTATTAGTCTAATTTAAATAGATTTCATAATACATTTTGATTCTTAACTTCATATGTAACCCAAGTAACACCTTTCAAAACTTCGAAAACCTGTTCACTACAATGTTTCCGGCTTATCGGACGTAATCATTTTGTGGCGAGCGAATGCAAAGTTCTATACCGCAGCCATTCACTCATTGGTCGATGCATTTACGCACTAAGTACTATTTAAGCAACGAAAAGTACTGGCCTTGTCCTAATTTTGCAGCAAATGTATTATGTGTCCAATTCTCGCTTGATTCGGTACTTGGTAGGCTATTGATTAAAGGTTGACGTAACATTTAGCTAACTACGTTTGTACTTAGGTATCCTGTCCAGTTTACTATCGTTTGCGGCCTTTAAAACGACCTTTGATTGCGCATGAAAGCAACAGTAATTGAAAGGAAAACACCGAAATCTGTTGGAAGGCCTTTCAGTTTCTTACTTTAGAAGTAACCGTATATTAAAGTTTTAAACTTTTACGAAAAATAATCGATACTCACAGAAAACGGATGAAAGGTTATTGAAATCTAAAACAATAATAAATGATTTTCCTATTGTTGATGAAGAAAATCTACATAATGATTATATATATATATATATATATTCACAAACAAGATGAATTACAAAGTAAGGTAAATTACATTAACGGCAATTGCAAAGGCAATAATACAATACTTGATAGTGGTTCAAAATATAACGGCTAATACGAGTAATCTTAAAAACATTTTGGAAATAGGAACCTAAAAATCTTGACAATTTGTTCTCTAAATCGTCTGTGGCGATGATACGGCGCATAGACTATAATTTGTGGGTTTTTTTGTCTGTACCTACAAAAATAATCCGGCCCGTGTCCTTTTGAACGGAAAAAAAATGATCAGTTTTTTTTTCGACATTTTGCTAAATGCATTTAGATCGTACTACGTCTCTTTAATTTTTAAAAACTTAGGTACTTCACAGAACGAATGAAAAAAATGATTTATAGACAAAGAAGGCTTCATTCGTTCTGTTTCAGTGTCAGCAATTCATCACACATATGTAAATTGCAAGTCGTCCACGGGTGATTAAAAGCCCCTGGTGTAGTACCTATGTCCAAAAGTAAATAAAATTTAAATAAAAGGAACTTTGACGTATTATCACTGGGTATGTAAAGTTTGTCGTGAATAGAATATCAAATGCCACATGTTGATGAATGGCTAACCTTGAGGCTTCACATTGCAATGACATTTAATGGTAAACTAAATTATCATAGCGAGAAATATTATAATCCATTAGAGATAAATACTACCGATGTGGGACGACTAATTCATAGAGAAAATAACAAAGAAAACGCACAGTTTTGCTTTGGACGTTCTCAAATTGAGTATCATTAAATAACTGTGTTTGTAACAACACTCGAGCTAAGTTAATTATTTTAAATGATGGCTTAATAACACCTAATAATTCAATCGCCTCGCCCATAATACCATTTATAAAATAATAATGCAACAGTTACAATAAAATTACGACATAAGAAATCGATTGTGTCCAGCTTCATGAGCCGACTTTTCGACTAGAGCAGTAAGTACGCATGGCGTATCTTGGCCGGTTGGGTTGGTTACCCAATGGTGGTTTCACGCTGGCTGGCTGCTATTTGGTTTCATCCGGTTACATAGGGCACCAGCGACACTTTGTTCATTGATACCAGCTTTGGCTTTTGAAACAATGCATCGGTTTCCCTTGTTTGTACATGGCAGTTTTTTGTATGCAACTTTTTCAGCCATTGCATTAACTGTTAGCTATCTATATCCAGCCTTGTTAGAGTACCAGGTTGGTAATTTAATACCTAAATAACTCTATTTTTCATAATGTTCTTATAACTGTTAGGAAGACTAATGTGCAGGATTTAAGAAAACACATATTATTTTAAGTTCTGTAATTTGTGTCGTGTCATTTAAGGTCACAGTAAAGTCACCGATTGTTATATCTAAACACATTAAAATGAATGAATACCTTCACAACACCGTTCATGTAGGTGCCTAACGGAAATAGTTACAGATTTTGAACATTAATAACAAACTTGTCATTGTAGTTTGCCACATAACATTGTTATGTTCATTGCTCACTTGTTTGTACAATTGTTCGTGAAGTTACCAACTAAGATTTGTTCAGAATCTGCGCATTTATCGAACCTAATAATAATGAGCTGAAATATTCAATGAAAACAGTTTGTCTCTGGAAGTCCCGATCCGATTACGAAAAGTCTCACTGATAGAAAGTAAACTATCACTGAGTGTCAGAAAGTATAAATGTAATGGAAGTTTCTTGTGGTTTTATAAAAATGCAATCAAACTACCAACTCACAAGTGTTATTTGTAAAAAATACAAGGTATGCAAGGACAATTATAAATAATCCTCCGTTCTCTATAAACTATAAATTGACAAAGATTTCATATATTTTAGCACAATTTAAGTCGCATCCTGCAATAAAACTTTTCACGATAATGACATTCAGTGGCCTGATAATATCTATCGATAATAAACATAAGTGAATATTGCGTAGGTAAGCAGATTTGTCGATACATAGATAAAAATACATAGCTGCGTTTTCACATCAATAATAAATTATAATTTCTTGGAAAAAATCTGTAGATCATATCAAGGTTGAAATATGTTAGGTAGTCGTATTAATTTACGATTTCGACGAATCGCCTAATTACTTGAAACTGTTAAGTACATCTATTTATTTGTATCCATGTCACACTTACAAATGTACACACATTTCATATCACAGAGAAATGAAACTCGGAAACCATTGTGCACGGCCGCATTATTTTTTATCGACTTCATGTGACCAATTGTTGTCGATGACTTTATCGAAGCCGGTTGCTTTCACTTTGTCTATTTCTTGCGCCGATGCGATGTGTCGAAGTATGCGAATAAAAAAGTCACTAATTACGGTTAAATATTAATTAGCTGATCGTAATTTGTAATGATACCATCGTCGCCATGTTTGTTTTCTCTTTGGAGCTTTTAAAAAAATTTCTTGGTTCTCATACATGATTAGTGCTATTGGTGGTCACCCTATGCTTATAACACGATATAGCAGTTACTACAAGACCAGTTTTTCAACGGTATGCTGATATCAACAACTTCATTGTGTTTGACATCTCACATACCTACACATTTACGCAACATCCCACGATACTAAGTAAACACGAACAAGTAATGTCAACACAATCGAAACGAAAAATAACGAATAACCCGTCTGGAGTACTGACTATCGATCGAGACGAGTATACTAAAATCGATCAAGGCGCGATTTGTCACGAACCAAATTTCAAAATAGCCGAAATGCCAGTCAACCAATAAAAGGTCGAGTAATATAACTCTATTATAAACAGGCATACCAACCAACTAGTATTGTCGTGACCACGGCACCAAGACGAAGAATGAGTACAAGCTATGAAGTAACGCGACGCATCAGTGTGCGCAAACGTTTAGCACAAAACCACTGCTTGCTTAAGGTTTTATGCATACTAATGCAACAGGAAGCAATTGTTCTAAAAGAAAATTGTCGGGAAATTACAGAGGGGTGGTCATGCACCGTGGTCCTCTGTACACGGTAATCACACTGGGTTACTTGTTTTGCTAGCAGCTACTTCAATATTGTTTTTGTAAACTGATTTATAGCCACACTCCCGATCGTTCGTTTTGTGGTTCGCTAAGATGTTCAGTAATGTGTTTACTGGAACTACAGTGTTCAGTGACACGCTAATTGATGCAGCTCTCCAATATTGTTCTGTAAGGAAAAATCAAAAAGTGCAGATCGACACGAGGCCAACCGGTTTGCAAGTCCAAATGACGCAAGACTCCGGATGAGTTCATTCTAAGACAGTAAAGCTGGTTCCTTCAATGCACTAACCGAAGTTCTACGAATAGATCTACAGTCTTATTATTCTTTTTCACAACATCTATAAATAAAGAATATTTTTGATCTGACACTAGAGTATCCAAATAATTTGTTCCGTATTTTTGTGACAGCTCCTTAGTTGGGTCTGGGGTCTCGGGTCACCATAATCGCGATTAGTTCAAGTTTACTTGTTGAAACCGATTTATTTTAATTTATAGATATTCTGAGAACTTGTACGGCCTTATTCAAATAACAATTTTCGAGACTTAACAAGCCGTGAAATAAATATTGATTGACAACGAATATCTACAAGTTTACCTGTTAGCCCACAAAACCTCTGATTCGAAGTCTTATACCAGTTTATATTATGGAAATAACTTTCGAAACGTGCAATTTTAAATTACTGCTTGATTTGAATTTACAAATTCTTGATAGTAGAATATCGATTTGAGTGTTTTTTTTTTTTTTTATTTAATATGGGTTTGCTCTTGACTCTAGTCTAGGTCATAGATGACAGAGACAAAGTCGACGATGGAGCGAGCTTACCCAGAAGAAGCCTGTTCACTCTAATTTTGAAGAGATTAGGGTCGTATGCGTTCGGAAACACAGTGTTACACCGTATGTGTTACAAGAAATCGACACGTTGTGTTTTCTATTTTGTTACTAAATCTGGAGGTGTGTTATTAAACATAACATTACCTATTGCAGAGAACTAGACTTAAGTACTTCATATGAGCAGTTCTTATAACTGCATAGTTCGATTACGTCGCAACAAAGTGCAAGTATGCGTGGTCATACAAATGTCGAGTGTATATTAATTGTTGAAAAAAGTCGCTGTCTGTTGACATGCAGGTTACGACACATGTTTACACCACCCACGCGTCGCGCTATCTGAGAGCAATCAGAGATAGTGACTGTCGTAACTTTCTGTTCAACTACATAAATCTTAAAGGTCTTTAGTTTAACAATGCTACTAATGTTTTGCAATTAAAGCTGTGGTTAAAATATGGTATGTAATACACCAGATTGCCAATTCTACTATTTTTTAGGATTCCGAACCTCATTATGATGTCACAGCCGATTATCTCCGAATCTACTTGACCGATTCATTTGAAATTTGTTACACATATAACCTGTGACCCAAACACGAGCGCGTAACGAAATTTTAGGTCAAATTTTGTGGGATAAATAGACAATTTAAAAAAAGTTGTTCCAACTGTACCGTGTGAGTGTGTGACATATGAAATAAAAGGGCTTATTGTAAGAGGTTCAAAAGTTTTTTTTTAAGTATTCCATTCCGAAGTTATTAAAGAAAATAGATGAAAATTGACCATTTATCTCTGAAACTACTGAGCCTACAATTTTGTAAAAAAAATACAGATAATGGGTACCTAATAGAAGTCCATGATTTTAAAGTAACATGGTAAAAAATATTATTCGTTCGGAACCCTTTGCACGCGAGTCCGACTCGCACGTTGTTTAAAACTGGCCGTTTTAAACAACGTTCGCATTCGCGTCTCATTCGCAATCTGTCAAAAATGTAGGGAAATTGAGGCTTTTTTGACAGATGGCGACGAACATGCGAACGTTGCTTAAAAATTAGAAGAATTGGCCCTCTGACGTGAGCAAAGAACCCATGTAATGAAATTAAAGCTAGCTCAGAAAACAGTTGAGATTTCACTGAGTGAAGTTTCAACCAGTCAATTAACTAGATCACATCGGCTCGACCTCACCAAAATGCCATGACACATAATTCCAAATTCTCAGCCTCTCTGGTCTTCATTTAATATCAAAATTTAGTAAAGAATTGTAACGAACTTAACTTTTTACAAAGATCACTCAATTCAATCCACACGCACATGATAAATCGGCCCTAACAAATAACTAATAAGCTTTGAGTGGCATCTGGCTACAGATGTAACCCGTTGGTTCTGCTGATAATGCGTCGCTCTATAGCTAACCTATAGTTTTGTAATTTATACTTACGTTTGTATATCCACCAAACAATTATTTCTACGCATGTATATACAACGTACATACAATCAATTAACAAACAGCTATTAAAATAATTACAAACATAATTACTTGATTAGCTTTCTATCGCCGCCGATCGAAAATTATGTTAGAAAACATGCAATTTTATTTCACAAAGGAAAAGAATAGGTCACAGTACAGACAGACAATGTAATAATAAAAAATTATACGTTACAAGAAGATGATTTCATCGCGAAAATTGAGAGAGGTATCATCAATAAGATTACGTGAATCATAACAGTAGACTGTTACTTTCTTAGCACTAAACTATGAATAATAATGAGTCTATGTAACTAGCAACATAATTTTTGTAACAGCCGACGTTGATGGATGTCGGCGAAGGTTTGTTGTGAGACCACTTTCTCGCCATGGGAAAACTACATTCATCCATGTTTACGTCTCTGTTACTTTCTATCTGATGCTGGGTACTTGTCGATAAAGTGTAGGTACGTTTGAATTAGAGGTGTTAACTTGTGTTATGGGAGCCGGAGTAATAATAGCCAGTTACGCTGTAAAGTTGCATGCAACTCCTATTGGATTTTCAATAATTTGTGTAGCAATCAGGTAGAAAAGATTCTATTTTAATATAATATTTTAATATAGGTACATAAATGTCACCGGAAATTTGCAAACGCCGAAAGATTGTAAAATATCGCGTGAAATTGTAAACAATTTTTTCTAAATAAGACACAGATATATTGGAAACTATTGAATTTGGATGGAATTTATTGTAAAGAAAGCAATTTTTTCATAATATATCGAGAAATTATAATCTAATCAAAATTTAATTCAATCTTATGGAGTCTGCAATTTTCCGGTGACATATACATATAAAATGTGCAGATTAAATTACTATGAAAAGGTTTTTTTTTGTATTTTTGTACGAAAATTTTAATAAAGATTAACTGAATGAGCCGAAATTTTTATGAAGAACCGCTGGGATACCTTCTTACAAAAGACTTCAACGAGATACAATCGTGATTGCATTTTCTATTCGTTTAAATATCGCCATTTTTTTTTTAATTTATTAAAGGAAAATAAATATTGTATGTGACTACTTTCATCAAAAATTACATAAGTACTAATGCTCTTTTTAGAAAATTAAAGAAATCGTAGGTAATAGTATAAATATAAGTATATAAGTAGGATACCATGGCAGTTTGGAGACGGTGACTATGGCGACCCAGCGCTGGGCACGCCACATTTGCGGCGGTAAGGTCCCTCTTTGGGGAGTGGCTGGAGAGGCGCCATGGCGTCCTCACCTTCCGCCTGACGCAAGTACTCACCGGAGACGGCTGTTTCGGGAGCTACCTGTTTTGGATTCAGCGGGAGGACACGCCCGGTTGTCAGCACTGTGCCCAAACCGCCGCTACAGAGGAAGACGCCCAGGGCGTCGGGAGTTGCAGGGCCTGCCACCGTAGGCGCGGGCCTGCGGATGGCGAGCGTTGTGTGGCTCGATGTCCGATCACCACCAGGCCCGGGTCGATGACGCGTCGTGTTCCACGCGCGGCTCAAAGAGATGTCCGCATTGAAGACGGGGCCCGCTAGGGCCAGAGCCTGCCAGGGAATTTGTTCGAAAGAGTCACCGCGGCCCTGGAATGCAAAAGGCTTTAGAAAGAACACGGATGGGTTTAAGTCAGTAAGAGTCTGACACGCCCTTCCGCTCCACCCGAGCGGAAGAAATCATTTGATGATGTCCCATCCATAAAAACGAAAGGTGGCTATAACTATAAATAAAAATAAGCTGAGGTCACATAATCACAATAGGGAAATGGCATTTTATACTAAAACATGACTTTCAGCCCATCCATTGTAAGCTTTTGTTTTATTTTTATTAACTCATCAACGTTTTAGTTTTGTCTTCTCTATGCTTCGTGGATCACAAACTGTACTCTGATTCAGTTTGCTAACTGTACACGTGCGAACAATCCTCATTTCGAGTTCATTCCCTTCCTGGTGTTGTATTTAACGAATACATTATTATTAATGTAGAGTAGATTCATAAAAACTAACAAGAATCACTCAAAACAAAGAACAATAAACGTTAAGTAAAAACAAAAACTACAAAGTCTATCTGCATATTACTAAGAACTTACAAACAATGGACTTACATAAAAAGGATATAACTTATCTAAAATATACCAGGTAGTGCACAGTTTTCCAAGAAAAACCGACTTTATCTAAAGGCACTGGGCAACAATCAGTCTGGCTCGTACAAAAATAAACGTCAGTAATAGTAAGACTACGAGTATGCTTACTTAAGAATATTAAAATTAAGTCTATTTTAAAGCACGATAAACCAAGAGAGAATAAATAAATGTTAAGGAATACATAGATGGGATTTTGCCTAACGATAGCCGTTGTTCCTCGCCATCGTCCTCCAGTTTTTAGACGTAACAACGGTTCCCGGATCTAGCCGAACTATCCTCAAAACTAGAATTATAGATCGTGCACTAAACTAAGCGCACGACCCAAGCCTTAAACTAAATTATACCATAACAATAATCTAGGAAACGCTAAAGAAGAATGCAATTCAATGCGTTGCTAAATTAATCTCCGAGCCAGATTTTATTGCAGAATTTAAATGATTTCGTTAACTGTAAATCGTGAGTTACCTGTCCGATATAAAACTAAAAAATCATTGCAGCTACCGTGCAATCAACGTATGTAACCTTCTACATAAATGACACGAATATTGTATTGTATTATATTTATATTGGAACACTTATTTTAGAAGTGACCCGCGGTAACTTAGCAAGTGTTTAATTCAACATTTCCATGAATGATCTAATCATTATAATAAGCGATAGGCAAAGAGGAAAAAATAAAGGAAGAATGCGGTAGCGTGTTATCAACTAATTAACTTCATTCACAGTTTTAGGATAAACCAAACCGAACTCCAATCACTAGTTTTCCTGACTATTTATTACATCAGAAATGTATGAACTGAAAGATGCATCACCGTCTATGTTTACTTACTTCACTTCAGTTTTGTATAATGAACAGATCATTCAGAATTATGTTTTGACATCAACTGCCTAACACAATTCATCATCCATTTATCTTACAGAAGTTTCATAGCTCCATTGTTCTTTTGCATTATAACCGAGTATTTACAAACAGTCGCGCTAAGAAAAGAGAAACTGCCAATGCTCGCCCTCTCTAACTAGCATACGTCATATAATCGTATCTAATGTAAAAATATGGGCATTAAGATGCATGTGCTATATAGCATGCGTTCCGGTCTCTCACTTTAAAACGTACTTATTCCATATTAAATTCTGACATGGGATTGTTTGTCTTATTTGCTTAATTACCTTTATCAGTTATGTGCATTATGGGTTTCTTCAGCTAGTTCTTTTTTAAAGACCCTTTTTTGTCTGTGATGATCCAAATGTGACTTTAATTTCCTTTAACAATATCAACGTCCAACGATTTATGATAAATGAGGTACCGCTACCTGATTAAGTGATTAATCATAATATAAACTATACTTACACCACTTGCTCCATAGATCTATGCTATTTATAAAATGACAATGTACGTTTAGTACATCGTGCATAATTACGCTTTTCATTTGATTTCCTGATGTACGACCTCAAGACAACTATGTCCATAAGGCTTTTCTCTCCAGAAACAAGTCGTGACGGTTAATAAGGCTACTTCCTCTCGCTAAGTGAAGAATATACAATTCATCGTCATCTCAGGGTCAAGGCAGCTAGTAACGTGACTACCTGAGCTGACGTCACTCACGAGCTGGACGTCGTCGTACTAAGACACGCGCAACACATTTCGATAACGTCAATGATATTAGATTAGAACACCACTACTTTATATATAGCTTCATACGTAATAGCAATAACTTATGTTTTAAGAACAAAGGTAATGTGAATCAATGGGACAATAGGTACATGTTTGAACAGAGGTGAGTGTGATCAATGAACTGGCGATAAAACAATAATAGCTAAAACACTTATGTGTTAAATGAATAAAACTGATAACTCTTCGGCATGCTCGTACAGTATCAGTAAATTTATCCATATCTTAATACGTTTTTTGCTTTATCGCTTATCACACAGTCTGTGTCAAAACCTTATATTAATATATCGTTAGTTACAGTGTTTAAAAATATAAAATGAACATGTTAACAGTAAACTCGTTTTCTCGGTAAGTAAGTAAATCACTTGAAGCGAGTTTTTACGGTTCGTTCCAAGCTGGTGAACATTCACCATCCTGACTTTTGTTTTTTTTTTTTTTTGGTGCTTCATACAACGCGTACTGTAGTTATCATGTAATATGATTGATTACGCTTAAATAATATGGATATCACTTGTTTTGTCCATCGGCCATTCCTGCGTGGAAGTCCATAATATATTATACACACGAGAACGTACTAGTGGGACAAAGTCCCAGTCCTATCATATAAGTCCGGGTCGTAGTCTACCCGTGTGCCAAGTTTTATCCAAATCCGTTCAGCCGTTAAGGTGTGATTAATTTAGAAACATCCCAACTTAAAATCTAAATTGTAAACTTCATTTTCAACCCCTGGTCTAAAACTAATAGCAAGAATTCTAATGGATGATTCACGATTCGAATTTATCCAAACCACCGAGGAATAATAAAACAACTATTAAATCAATAATATCTCCTTAAAATGCCAAAGACGAAGCTTATGTGACCCTCCCGGAGACAAACTGGCTTTTGTATGATGTCATAATACCAAGTTTAAAACCCCATCAAGATTTGTATTACCTACCTACCTACCTAGATACAAGGATACGTGTGTTGTGGACCGCGAATCGAATGAGATAAGATGCAGTTATTTTAGCTGGTAACCAACTATTCAGGGTCAAATTAAATTAGTTAGCGAAACTTCACAGACTTGATGAGGTTCGATATCTAGAAATTTTATTTAATGAAACAACAACTTACCACGGGATCAATGGCTGACGTCTATTTATTTGAAATTCAAACACTGTATACTTTTAATATTATAAATATGTACCCCTAGTAACGTGGAGATAAGGGCAAGAAAATGATGATGATGATGAAATGCGAGAGTGACTCTGTTTTTGATTTTCACGCGGCGAAGCACGGGCAGGAAGTAGTTGTCAATTTTGTTATTTTTTTTGTGTTATCACCGTCCATATCAATAACTATATCGACACAAACACGACTGCGGAGTTTTACGGATTCATTTTATTTGACCCTGTAATTGCATTATTTTTCCCTATACGAAACTAACCAAATAATGTTCATCTCCTATTCACAAGCAGCTTAAGGTGCTACAATTGTATTTGAAGTAATTACGTCTACTTAAGGTCAATAACGATTTCAGGCCATGGCCACAACAACAGTACCCAACAGTTGTTTAAACAACACATTAGCATTTTGCGTGGTGATAGCTGATGAAATTACATTCGATTGCTGTTACAAAATCTCAAATACAGAATTGCTAAAACATTTACTGATATTAACTTTGTAAGCGTTTGATTTGTTGAGCACTGCCGTGTCCTCGTCGAGGCGATCGGCGGCGGCGACCTCTCGCGTCCGGCCCTGGTTGAATCCATGGTCCGGAGCGAGGAGGCTTGGGAAGCGGTCACCTCCTTCTGCGAAGCAGTAATGCTAGCAAAGGAGGAGGAGGGCCGCGCGAGGGAAAGGCAAGGCCTTCGCCCCAACCGCCGCAACAGGAGAAGACGCCCCGGGCGTCGGGAGTCGCAGGGCGATCCCCGGCCACCGTAGGCGCGGGCCTGCGGACGGCGAGCATTGGGTGGCTCGCTGTCCGATCACCACCAGGCCCGGGTCGATGGCGCGTTGTGTTTCACGCGCGCCTCAAAGAGATGTCAGCATAAAAGACGGGGCCCGCTAGGGCCAAAGCCTGCCAGGGTTGCGGAATCTGTTCGAAAGAGTCACCGCGGCCCTGGAACGCAAAGGGCTTTAGAAGGAACACGGATGGGTTTTAGTCAGTACGAGTCTGACACGCCCTTCCGCTCCACCCAGAGCGGAAGAAGTCATTTGATGATTTCCCATCCTTAAAAAAAAAAAAAAAAAAAGCGTTTGATTTGTTAGCCAATACTTGACAAAAGTTTAGCATAGTGAAATCTTAGTGCTAAGCAGCATATATTCAGCTCAGTGAATTATCGCTCAATTATATGTCACAGTGAGTACTTATTAAGAGAAAATGTATGCAGTGTTGTCATTTTATAACTAGATATATTGAATACTAACTGTTGTCAAGCATTCATAGTATTCATTCAATTGAAATCATGGCGGTAACGGCTATTGCTCACACAGAAAAATAGTAAGTAGCAAGATTCTGATTCGCTGAATAGACAGTAACTAAACCGGTTCTTATTTGAACAAAAGAATTTGCTGAATCACATTCTTCTTTGAAGAATTTGGTTATATATAACCTTTCACTTTATTTATAGTGTTTTATAATGAAAATAATCAACTTTGTAACTCATATCGCAGTCGCGAGTCTCGGTAATGCAGCAGGTTGCACAAATACTATGATTTTGCATATCGCCACAATAATCGCACGGTTTATTTCTCGCTTACTATACTACTGTTGTAATCGAATAATGGAAAGTGAATATACTCGGTTACCTTCTCATGAGAAACAAACACATTGTGCCAACGGCCACGTAGATTATGTTTAGTTCACACGTTTTGCAAATTTTTCTACTTCGTTAGTAATGCTTCATGTTGTTGGCAGCCATTTTCTCTTAGTTTAAGTTCGAGTTGGTATGTCAAAGAATTGTTAACCAGTCGTGTAAATTAATAGTAATCTTAATTGGTTTTGTAATGAATATTTGGTTAGCAACGGTGAAGCTATCAAACGTTTGTCATTCTATCGATGTCTGACGTTTTTGGTTGATGCAATCATACTCATCAAATACTTGTAACCACTCTATTATTTATATGTATAAATATTAGACCTACATAAAAAGGTCCAACAAGCAATACTTCAATTTCACAGTACTTTATGCGCTGATGATGTCTCATGATGACAGTACACGAGATTAGGGACACGATCTATCACTCACCGATACCCACTTTTTTCTATCCTACATACTGACAAACATTAAGTTACGAAACCAAAAAGTGTCTTGTTGAATACTTAATGCCGTAATGAGATCTTGATTGATGATTTGGTATGAGTAACAAACATGATTAGAAAGGTAACATGTCTGTCAGAGAGAGCAACACACTATGAAGTGACAATGACATCGTTTTGGACCTGCTGCACGCCGCTGTGGACATTATGCGAACAATAGCTATGTCCACACACATTCGTGACATGGTTTTTGTTTTGATCTCCTTTCTACGTCATTCAATACTCAACCTTAACACTGACCACATTGAACTCATTGTGGTAATCATAAAGAAGCTTACTGTTGTAGAAAAAACAAATTCATTGATTAAAACGGAAACTTGAATGAAAGCGAAGATATCACCTGCATTTTCTATCAGGAGAGTGTGCCAATGAGGCGGAATAAAATTAAAGTTAAATCATTTACCTAAATAAATTAATATCAACTACATTAATGACTACAAACTAGTTAAAAAAAACATATGTTATGAATAATGAATTTTTGTAAACTAAATTTACAAAAAAATGAAATTATTCATAGGTAAATTAGAAATAATAACAATCAACTGAATAAAAAAAGAGACAAATTCAAATTCCTTATGAAAATACCAACCAGATATTCCACATTGCTTTACATTTTAATATAAATTAACTTTCAAGTCAACCTTCAAACTAGTAGACTTGAATTGAAAATTTGATATTTTTTATATGAAGACCACGTAAACACATTCCTATGACTAAGTACTTACATACGGATGTTTTAGTCAGGTATCTAACCTGTTCTATTTAGTTTTATTTATTATAAAAACATAAATAACACGGTCATTCTGCCTATGCTAATTTATAATTATGCAAATAAGTCCGATAAATTTAATTAATTTGGTTAAATAAAAATATCTGTTGAAATCCTTTATGTGGTTATAAGAATCGTTAGTTTAGCCATGGCACAAATTTGTGTGTTTATTTTGTAGAGAATTTTAATTAGTTTAATAACCAAAAACCTCATCATCTTTAGTAATAATCTGATCGACCTGTATGTAATTAAATTAATACTTAAATTTATTCAGGATAAAACACTACTACGTTGTACAAATCAAGCTTAGGACTAATTTGTATGAACTTGTGACCTCGCGTCTACAGCAATTAGCGGCTTGTTGGGTGTGCATCAAACCAGTATGGCCACATTTTCGTTTTGCTTTAGTTTTTGTATGTGTTATTTTTAACAGCTTATTAAATACATATTTTTTTCTAAATACAAACAATCAAATATATCTTATTTCTTCCTTATCATTATGAATACATTATGTTAAAGGTTGTCGTTACATTATTACATAACATTTTAAAACTGGTCGGAATATTCTTCGAGAACGTTGTTCTAAATAAGGTTGCGCAATATTTTTGTAACACGAATATTTAAAAATAATTAGTATACATTATAGATCCACCTAACGATCAGGTTATTTAAGTATTCGACACCTTTGACAAGGTTTAGTCAAGCTTTAGTTCTCCGAGGGTTAATACCTCTACATTTGTGTTATTGTGTTACACTAGTGCAAACGAAAATGATTGAGAACAGTGTTAGTAATCAAATTGTAAAGAAAAAAAATGTGGAAGTGTCGTGCTGGAATTGTTTCAACGTGGAAAATGAAGATAAAAATGATCAAGAAGTCAGTGAAATAGAAGTTCCGTTATCAAAAATTCGGCAGGAAAATAGGGGAAAGTTCAAGTTGTATTCTATTTTGGCTTCAGAAGTGTCGATGCCTAAAACAGTTCCATTAAAACAGAAGGTGCGCGAGAATTATATTGTTGGCAAAAAAATTGAAAAGAAACTTGTCAATGAAGCTAAAAAAAAGAAAAATGTGTGCATTCAAGTAAATGAAGAGCAAATTATGGCTAAAGAAGCTGCAAATATTGCGTTGCCTTCGTCTTCAGATGACGAAGAAGATTTAGAAAACGTAAACAATGAATCGACTCAAACTGAATCAGTGGATAAAACCTCGACACCTGTTCAAACTTCAAATATTAAATCGCATGCTGACGGGCAGGATATGTGTTTTGAATCACCAAATATTTCTTCAAAAACTAAATGTGCACCAATAATAAGGCAACATAAGATATCTTATGAAGCTCCTATAATCACCTTACCTGAACAATCTAAGGAGGATTCTGAAAACTCAAAATCAATAAGCAATAACCAAATCAATAAGGAATCTAATGTATCTTTGGAAAGTTCAAACAGTAAATGTGCTCCACTATCAAAGCAACATAACCTTTCTTATGAATCTCCTAAAATTACATTGCCTGGTCAAATTAAGGAGGACTCGAAAGACTCAAAATCAATATGTAAAAGCGATAAACAGATCAATAAGGAATCGAATGTATCTGTGGAATGTTCAAACAAGTCTCCAAAAACTACATGTGCAGCAATAATAAAGCAACATAACCTTTGTTATGAATCGCCTAAAATCACCTTACCTGAACAAGTTAAGGAGGACTCGGAAAACTCAAAATCAATAAGCAATGTACAAATCAATAAGGTATCGAATGAATCTTGCGTATCTTCAAACATTTCTTCAAACAGTAAATGTGCTCCACTATCAAAGCAACATAACCTATCTAATGAATCTCCTAAAGTTACATTGCCTGGTCTAATTAAGGAGGAATCGGAAAAGTCAAGCGATAAACAGATCAATAAGGAATCGAACGTATCTTTAGAATGTTCAAACAGGTCTCCAAAAACTACAGGTGCACTAATAATAAAGCAACATAACCTTTGTTATGAATCGCCTAAAATTACCTTACCTGAACAAGTTAAGGAGGACCCGGAAAACTCAAAATCAATAAGCAATATACAAATCAATAAGGTATCGAATGAATCTAGCGTATCTTCAAACATTTCTTCTAAAACTAAATGTGCTCCACTATCAAAGCAACATAA
Source organism: Mamestra configurata (assembly GCA_002192655.3). NCBI lineage: Eukaryota > Metazoa > Arthropoda > Insecta > Lepidoptera > Noctuidae > Mamestra > Mamestra configurata. The sequence goes on along the minus strand of NDFZ01004712.1, from coordinate 19,120 downwards.
CCTTTCTTATGAATCACCTAAAATTAAATCATCGGAACAAGTTAAGGAGGACACAGAAAACTCAAAATCAACAAGCAATAAACAAATCAATAACAAATCGTATGTATCTTTGGAAAGTTTAAACATTTCTTCAAAAATTAAATGTGCACCAGTAATAAAGCAACAGGACCTGTCTTACCAATCTCCGAAATCTACATTGTCTGAACAATCTAAGGAAGACTCTAAAAACTCAAAATTAATTAAAGAATCGAATGTATCTTTCGAAAGTTCAAGCATTTCTAAAAAAACTAAATTTACTCCAATAATAAAGAACCGTTACCTATACCAAAACGTATCTTATGAATCTCCGAAAAAAACATCGTCTGAACTAGATAAGAAGAACCCGTCAAGCTCAAAATGTGAATCTACATTAAGTGACAAAAATGACAGTATGCCATGTTTAAATGTAACCTTGCCAGACGACGAGCAAGAAGACTTGCAGACTTCACATAAATGTAATCAAATAGAAAATGAACAGAATATGTATTTTGAACCTCCAAGTACTCCTTCACAAGACCGTACAGACGGCAAAGATGACTCCGAAATAAAATATAAGGTTCAAATTGAAACTTCAACACCTAAAACATATATTGACATAAAAGATATTAAAGGTTGTGAGCATCCCACTACAGAAAATATGCAAGACGAACAAAAAAATAAAGAATATGATATAAGAAAGATCATAGGAAGAATACAAAATATGGCAATTTCTGAAAGGGAAGAAAGCGTAACAGAAAGCGAGAAAACTGATGTCGCTAGTTCCAATAATTCAGAATCAGGCTATGAGGGATCTTCCATTCGAGATTTAAATGACATCGACTCATTAAATAAAAACATGGCACATGCATCAAAACATTCAGCAAGTAGTAAATCTTTAGTTCCGACTCCTTTTACCCAAGCACAAAATTCTCGGGAAGATTTCAAATCTTCCTTGCCGGTGCTCAACTTGACACAGAGAAGAAACATCTTAAAGTCTACCAAATCTTTAAGTGGAGATACCAGTGATACAGAGCATAAACCTGTGAAATCATTACGTTGGAGTACACTTGAATTGCCGCATAGGTCCTCGCGCCTCGATGGTATGTAATAGGTATAGTCACTTTCATATTTCCATTACCCACTTTCGTATAATGTTTTTTTGATCACTCATAATTAAACCGTTGTATTTATCATTCGATCATTGTCTTTCCTTAGATATTCCTATTATATAAATAAGTATGAATATTATATAAATAAGTACCTAGTGACGTTTCATACTACATTGCTAAAAATAATCTCATGCAATGTTTCAATAATGGTAGGCATAAGGAAGAAAATAATAAATATTGCGTCCCGGTGTATCAGTGTCCGTCCAGCTTTATGGACACAGCCAGTAAATTATTGAGAGGTCTTCCCGGTTTGATTCAATCCTACGCATTGTGAACATCGTGGACAATTCACAACAGTTTTTTTTGCACCGCGTTCTATCTCTACTGGTATCGGTATGCCAGCATACATACACTGTGTGTACTAAAACAACAGGAAACGACCATGACATGTAGGATACGATAAAATACGGATTTTATGTGGAATTAAAATAGTGATTTAGTTCAGTGACATGCAGTCGTGTTGCGCGCTGGCGTAAACTGTGAAATAATGGTTTATTCAATTAGTTATAAATCGGAACCCACCTATTCGTCTATAGAAAATAAAAGTTGTAACCGTGACGAAATACATGCGAGCACATATCAGCACGTGGATATTTACCGGAGGACAGTTGTTAAAAGTGATAAAAAGATGACGTTTGGTTCGTTTTTGAGTCGGTGTTTGTGTTGTAAAGGAACTTCTGATGAAGAACTTGACTCGCCCGTTGATAATTATAATCCATCATCAGCTCTTGTGGGACCTACTGGGAGGAATTATACTCTCAACGACGAAACAAACAAAGCTAGCGTAGTGCAGCAAGAAACAAGTGTCCCTTCATTGATTGTCACTAGGCCGCTTGATGATGAGTTTTCTACGTCTACTACGACTCTTTTGTTAGCCTCAGAACGAAATGCAAGTGAAATCAATTTAGGCGCGCAAAACTACACCTTCAAAAAAAATGTAGTGGCTCCATGTGAGTCCTCTCAGGAATTAGACGGCAACAGTCGCTGCAGTACATTGAAATCGGGTGAGAAAGTCTCATTCATTCGAGAGATTTTATCGTGTCGAGACTCTTTCTTAAAGTCTTTGGAGTGGTGTGATAATTCTTTGACGAGGAGCAAAAGGTGTCGATTTGTCAAACCCGACGAATGGCTCGAAATGAAAAACGATGGTACCGAAATAAGATTCGACTTCTTAAGGCACGCCTTGTTTCTATGACACAAATAATGAAAGCACTACTAACTGCACATCTTTTATTTAAGCACATGTAAAACGAGCAGTGACTAAGAGCGGTTACGCACTACACCCGATCCGAATCCATGAAAATACGGACATAAAAAACTCTGACTGAATTCGGATACTGCTTTTCGCCCCGCATCCGATTCGAATTCGTGAAAATAGGGATCTAGAGTCTAAAAAAATCGAGCCGAATTCGGATATTTCTTACGCACTAATCCGATCTCTGATTGTTAATCCAAGCTATTCAGGGGCCATCTTTGGATTATGTCCGATTTGAATCCGAGGTAATGCGAAAGCGTTCGTACCTACAGTACTTCGGTCCGTCAATATTTCTTCCAAATTGGAGACTCACGGATGGCGAAGAGAATTCGGATGACAGAAGTCGGGTCTAGTGCGTAAACAATCATACAAATAGTTCTATGACTACTTCGGAACGTATTTTCACGGATTCGGATCAGATGCAGTGTGTAACCGCTACAACAGTATTACGCCTTGTTTTATTAAATTCTATATATAAAACACTTTTCTAAATATCAAAATTACCTCTCGACGGCCTTCTCAAATCTAACATTAGTGTTTTATCATGTTTTTTTTTACTGAAAAGTATGATAATTTTTTTACTATCTGAATCAGAGTAACCGTTGCTAATGGCAATAAGTGCGTATATTTTTGTACTTTTATCAACGTGAACTAAATTAAATTAATAATGCTCATGGGTTTTTCGTCTGTTTTCATTTTGCAGAATTCAACCATGTTTTTTTCGTACTATGTTGAATGTAACAATGATGATATCGGTTGATTTATATTGTTTCCAGATGAGGTGTATATGTCTGACTCGGTATCGCCCAACCATGCAACGTTGCCGAGGCGATCAAACTCACCGCATCACGAAAGAGATATGCTCGACAGGGATAGGTTCTCTCTCAACAGGAGTGGACTACAGGTAAATACCATTCTGTATTGTATCATTCCACTTCGTTACCTCAGTCTCTTGGCTTGGTGACGTCAAGACTAAGCTGCTGCGCACCACAACCAACGAATCGTATGTGCGCTGCGTCACGAAATCCATTAGCATTCCAACGAGGTAGTACGTTTGTTCAATCAAACTGGTTAATGTTATATGTGACGTTTTATCAAACCATATCTAGAAGTGTATAGATTGTAGCTACATAATTTGTTTTAATTTCTTAATTGTCACTGTTTTTCTGCTGCACAATACGATCATTTATACACCGCAATAGATCAACAAAATCAATATTTTGGTCCAACTGTCAACATGAATCACCTACTTTTACATTAACCGTGTCGCATAAATGTTTCCACGTCTCTGTGGTTCTAGAAACACTTTTGTAAGCAAAAAGCGACCTTTCGAAACAAGCTTTAGGGCTTTTATGTATTGTAGGTGCAGTAAGTGTAGGAGTATTGTCTCGATGACCGCGTTGGCCATTGTATTATATTACTTCGTCTTGCAACACGGCTCGCGAACAACGAGGCTTTGCAAAACGGTTACTTGAACGAATACCTGAATGTATACTCGGCAGAGAGAACTAGACAAAGAATTTAGAGGTACCTGATAAAGCTTTTGTAGCTAGTTCTTTTACATGTCTCCATAGCTCTTGTTTTAATAAGGACAGTGTGCCATTTCATGATTTTATGTGATGAATAGTGTAAATGCGTGCAAAACGCCCCTTCTCGAGCTTGTAAACTTGACGATCGTCCGGACGTGACAGTAACTGAGTAAATCAGTGTGTCCTTAAATGTAGCTTCATGTTTAGTTATGAAAATTAGTTTGAGGATATCAAGCAGCACGACAAAGATGACATTCTAGAATCATGGAGAATTAAAGTCTCTCTAATTAAGTAAGTCATATGCTAATTAGCAAAGTAATATGTGATGTATTTGTTCATCATGAAACTGATCTGATCATTTATGAAAGAGGGACATAAATCCTCGCTATGTTATTGCAATGGGAAGCTATTGCATCAGCAGACAGTTTTATACATTTCAAGCAGAATGAATTCGCACTGGGCTTGGCCTATCGTGGTTTACACTGACATGTTGTAATATTAATCCCTTATAAAGTGTCGTAGTGTGGGTAGAAACGATAAAACGGTATTACTCAATGCCATATGCGGTCGTTTGGCCCGTTTCACATGTCTGTGCGCTCACATATATACATATGTACTTCATTTAGTCACAATGTGTAGACTACCTACCTTGGTATATAAACATAATACGAGTAGATCCAAAAAATCATGAGTATTTCCCATTTTTGCTTCAACATACTAACATTTGTGTTGCCTCTTATATAACACATATGAACAGCTTTGAAAGGGAGTCCTTAAAAGCTTACTATGATAGGGACAATTTAGAAGCTACGTTATTCTAGTTTACACATACCAAAAACGAACGCGACTTTTTACCAGCAAATCAAATTTTTAGAAGAGTAAGACATGTTGACCTTTCAATATAAAAACTGTAACTGTGTAAATTGCGTATAACATACATGTATGTGACATACATGTATGTGACAACTAGCCAAGTCGAATCTTGTGCCTTAATATATCTTATATCAGGATTATTGACAGAACTTGGCACCCATTTAAATCTCAATTCTTTTGTCGCTGAAGTCGACAATCACGCTTATTATTAACTTAACATTAAATTTGGCAACAAATGAGATGTTCTACTAGCTTGCTGTGCCGACACACTTATTCAGTACTAGATTGCCATTTCCAGAACGACAATATTTCTCGATATACCTACACTATTTAACTGTTGATAAAAAGGAAATATTAGATATTTTTTTATTATTTGTCACTTTTGTTTCTTTTTATTTACACCAGTCGATCAAGTGTATTTAAAACAAAGTTTATCTAAATTAGATCAATGACATTTAAATGTTATCTATGCAGGATACTAAAATATAAAGGCACTACAGCTAGACTGATCTTTAGAATACAAAAAGATAACATCTCAGTTAATTAGAAATGATTGAAAAATAAAATAAAAGTTAAGTTCAAGTTGACGATGCCTTCAAACGTGTTCCCTAACTGTATGTGCCTAAACGTTCAGGTGCTACAGACTTCCTTTTACTGATTTATACTTAGAACACTAACCATGATCACATAAACTTAACCTATTTAATAAACGTATAGCTTAGGTTTTCCTCATAAAACCTGCCATACAAGAAGCCATCTCTTCGTTACAATTTTCTGAATAACATGCTCAGTTAAGTGATTCAATAAATAACAAAGATCCAGCATTAATAACTAACAACATAATACACATATCGATGCAGATTAAATCATCTGTTATACAATAAATGGATTTCCTGATCTTATTAAGGTAACTTGGCATAAATGCCTGCTGCTGTATAGGGCATAAAAATGAGCTTGCGCCCACACAAGACAAGTTCCCAAGATTTGCGTGGGCCCAAGTGGACTACATTTTTTGTCTATTGTTTCGAATAAGGTAATAGAATTAAACTTAATTGTGATAAAACAAAGGGGATTGGGAAGGAGATAGGATCTAGATTTATAATAATACGGTCCTTTTGTTTGTATCTTTTTATTGGCTGATGCATTAGTTGATAAAGCTATAAAGGCATGACATGTTTTATACTGATTCGTGTTGTTTTATTAATAAAATCTACATATTTTTATCTTGGACTGTTGCTAAGTTCTTGTACAGATTTTTTTTTGTATGTCTCAATCTTCTCTAACTTGATTAGTAGAAAAAATCGTAAATCTCATTGTAATGACTTCTAAAAACAAAGGAAAAACGATTTTATAATACAAAATACACGTAAAACAAATGCCACGCACAAGTATTCACGCAGGAATGGTAGTATCGAGTGACAGAATGATAATGCAAGCAAACAAAAACATGCCGTTTGGTTGGTTCACCGTATTGTGCTCAGTAGTGTTCGCGGTATCATAGCAAAATGTGCAATGTGTTCTCTCACTACTTTATTTATAGATAGTATTAGACCTAATTCCGCGTGAATAGCCGCGTTAGCTTTGTACTCCCGGAACAGAATTTGTATCGTTATTCTCATTTTTTTATTATGTCGGTCCGAATTAATAATTTTAGTGATTGCAAAATTTTGGTAAGAATTTAGATTAGAGAGAATTACTTTTTGTAAACATTTTAATCTTACCTATCTGTGTTATCCATTTTACATACATCCAATAAAAATATGAATCAAAACTTTGATCTCCTGTTCATCATTCTATTGCCCTTATACCAATTAATTTAAGGTCGTCGCAATATGTCCTTTTCCATACTTCTCTATTTGTGGTCATCTCAGTTGGTTCCCCCTTTTCTTACCATATCATCTTGTATCGTTTCTTTAGTCTTTGACCTCTTGTTATTTATTGTTCCCAATGTTTGAAATCAGGTTTTTTTTGTCTCGTTCCAGGTCCGCTCTGAATCCATGGCATCAGTGTACTCCGGCGCCGGCGAGGGCAGCCGAGCTAGCGTGCCGATCCGGGGCGAGGTGCAGGTGTCGCTGCTGTACAACTACCGCCTGGGAGCGCTGGAGCTGGGCGTGAAGCGCGCCCGCGACCTGGCGCCCGTGGACGTCAAGAGGAACAGATCCGATCCTTACGTTAAGGTGGCTACTATTATAAACTGACCTGCACTTTACATGGGTTTCCCCAAGGAACCTTAAATATCAAATTTCAGCGTTCTACGACCAGTACTTTCGGCTGTGCGTTTTCTGTCAGTCAATCAGTAATGGAAGAATTTTATACATTAGGAAAATATAGCATGCTGTCACTTTTGGGCGTGGCTTTATCGGTGATTTTTTTTTTAACGTAAGTACCTATCGGAATTTCCAGAGATAGATCTTTATTGTAGACCATAACGAATAACAATAGGTACGGGCATAAAAATAATAGGACAAGCAGTAAGTAGGTTTAGATTTTAGTCTCAAGATGTAGATTTAAATCGAGTGACGAAAATAAAGTTATTACTAGTTAGGGGAGAAAAAAATATTTTCTAGCTCGAGGCTAGGCTTTTAGGTATTCGTGTACCGTAAATACCTGCATATAAACAACCTTCACTTTTGAATGCAAAATAAAATTTACCGAAACTTTTTAATATGGTTTCAGATGCTTATCATGTTATTTATAGCTATTACTTTATCGCCAGCCTTGTCCATCTACTTAAATTCCACCATGGAATATTACCATAAACGGTATTTCCTGAACAGGTGAATTTTAAATACCTACCAATTTCATTGGCAAAGATACAAGTTATAGAAGCAGATGACGGTTCACTAGGAATATTGAATGTCAAAGAATAATTTTACAATTTAATAAACACAAAACTCAGGTGCTAAATATTAATGGCTAACTATAAACCTGTCTAAAAATAATCGAGTTTACCAATCCCATGGCCACGGCCGGCTCTCTGACAGACTTGATTAACATACACAACGAGAATATTAATACGAATAATATAGCACGAGTACGGATTAACTAGGTAACAACCCGCACCAGTTGTTGTTACGTAATAATTTGATGTGTAGGTACAGTGGCTTGTTCTTCATGCTTTGTAACATAATAAGACTACGACAAAACTAACGAAACGGGAAATGAAGATTTGGGCTTCCCAATTTTCTAGACCGATAAGAAAGTGCTGTTTGAACAGAGTGACATTTTTAATAACGAAATCAGAATAAAGAGATTTTATTATCCTTAAATCATTAAAAAGTAACTTGTTTTTTTGTGTCAATGGTTTCAAATATCAAGCGCAGAGGTTTACCACTATCGTCAAACTAGCAAATTTAATAGATATGAACTGCTCTTTATATAAAAATAGTGAACTAATTTAATTAATTTCCAGGTGTACTTGTTACCGGACAAGTCCAAAGCTGGCAAGAGGAAGACAAAGGTCAAGAAGAACACCCTCAGCCCGGTGTTCGAGGAGACCCTGAGCTTCGTCCAGCCGCTGGCCTCGCTGTCCTCGCGGACACTGTGGCTCAGCGTGTGGCACGCGGACATGTTCGGGCGGAACGACTTCCTGGGAGAGGTGACGCTGCCGCTGGCCGACGTCGTGTTCGACGACCCCGCGCCCATGTGGTACAAGTTGCACGAGAGAGTGAGTCGTCTTTAACATCTTCTTCGTTACAGCCGCGTCGTCACATCGACTGAGCAGCCTTCACCAGGGCATTGCTTGGGTATTCTTTAGCGCTCATCTATAAGTAATAGAAGAAAACTAAAAATATGCAAGATGCATTATAGACAAAAGATGATAAGGATGGAAAAGGGATGAGTAAAGAAGATTGATCGATATACTTAAAAGATTGCTTCTGTGCCGACTTGAAATTATGACAGCTTGGGATAATTATTTTCCAGTTTGTTAGACTGAAAGCCTACCAGATAGATGATCCTGATTTTTTTACTTGACAAACTTTGAGCTCATGGGAAAAGTATTTAAATGATTTGCAAGGTTAATTACAACAATGTTCAGCTGTATTCTTTACTGTGACAAAAGAATTTATCACCAACTCGTTGAATCATAATTAATGATTGATTGTGTATATTCTTAATACACATAAATATGTGTATAAAGAATATACCTACACGTAAATCCACATATTCAAACTCGTTTTCCAATAGCTAACCAAAATCCATTAATTTCCAGACGGAACAATTCGACGAGCACCAAGGCAGTCGCGGCGACTTAATCATCGGCCTCAAGTTGGAACTGACGGAAGGAGCGCGCGGGAAGGGAACCCTACATGTACTCGTCAAGGAAGCCAAGAACCTCGTCGCCACCAAGCCTAACGGACTCGCTGATGTATTTTGCAAGAGGTAACTGTTGTAATAACATGAGGTATTACTTATAGCTATGAATTTGTTATTGGTAAAGTAGAAAAAGGAGAACAAGGCCTTTGCCCTGCATTTATTTATTTTGTCTACCAACAATGTTTTACAATAACATCTTACAGACTAAAACTTGCTTTTAAATATTTACACAGTGTAACAATCACTTATAAGTAAACACCACATGTACAAAAAATAATGATGTTAATTAACAGCTACAAGTCAAATTATCATCATTTGGACATAATGAGCTAGTTACATTAATAAATTTATACGCAATTATCGAGTGAATGCAAACAGGGCAGCGAATAACAACTAATAATATTATTTCGAGATGTGCTAATTAATCCTTTTCATTTGATACCCAACACGACACCTTCCCAATTTTTAATGTCTCCTACAGGGCGCCATAATTAATTTAGTGTTGACTTCATAGCCTTTAACTACACCCATTTTCAGATTGATTTAAAATTTTATTTATTAAAAATACAAAATCAACCCCATAAAGAGAGCTTTCGAAAAAATCAAGATTAAATTGACCAAAGACTAATGGGGATTAATTGACTATCAAAGTTTGTTCCTGAATTATTGAGATTATAGCGCCTTAATATTTCATTTGTGTGTGGATCAAGGAGTTTTTCTGGACCTAATTTAGGTCAGTAAGGTCACTTTAAAACCAGGGACACTATAGACTAAAATACTTATAGACCAGTATCCATGAGGCCAGTGTTAAGCAATGTATTTGAAAAGGTGATGCTTGATCAAATGTTTTATTTATTGCCCTATCTACAATTGTAACACTGTTTTTCCTAATAATACAAGCATAGTGTACAGTTTGATGTGATAGACCAGCACAACATCTTGCATGATAAACAGTATAGTTTCACCAAAGGACGTTATACAACTGACGCTGGTGTCACCTTATTGAAGCACATCTTTAATGCATGTGAAGAGGCACAAGATGCCATAGGCTTCCTTTGCGACCTGTATAAGGCTTTTGATTGCGTAAATCACGAAACAGTACTGCTGAAACTTGGGCATTACGGACTGGGCAATACAGCTATAAGCCTAATTAAATCTTATATAAATTATAGACAACCATTAGTTCAAGTAAACGGTGTCAATTCGTTTAGCATAAATCAATGATTTGCGCCATTTATTGCAACAAAACCTTAATGTGGTGTGTTTCGCCGACGATACAACATTTTTAAAGACCGACTAACAATCTTGACGCAGTAAATAATGCAGGTCTAAAATTGGTTCACTGCTAATAATTTCGTTTTAAATGAAAATAAAACGAAATGCATAAGATTTGCCTTACCAAATGTCAAAAGCAGTCATTGCGACATAATATTCAACCATAAGAAATTAGAATTCGTAGATAAAACAGTTTTCCTGGGGATTACGCTTGACTCAAGGCCACAATAGGGTCTTTATTTAACGTCACTTGCGGAGCGACCGAGTTCAGCAGCATATGCTGTTATAAAAATCCTCCAAACCACGTATGTTGTATTTTATATATACGAATTTACAACTACCGTCACATCGTTTTATTTTTCAGTTGTGTTTCCAAGTGACACGAGTACAATGCACCCCACAGTCCAAGTATGAGCGTGTGTGTTGATTGATTTTTCTAGATTGTTGTAACTAGCCGCACACTTATCTAAGACCTTAGACAAAGCCACATTCGATCACGCGTGTCAAAATGTATGGGATTTAAATGCCGAAATGTCTCGTGGTTAATCCCTTACTTTTTGATATCGCAGATAGAATGTCACTTGGTCTAAAACCCACGTTTTTCACTTTTTGACCATTGTTATTGCTGATAGAATTTCACTATTTACCTTTTTTCTATAACCTCCGGGGCTCTAGACAAAGTGATGTTGGTTGAATTTGGGATTGACCACGTGACATTTTGGCAGTGCATGAGTGATTCCCATACAATTTTTAATTTTCGACAATCATTTTCGGTGATACAGGGTCACTTTGTCTAAAGGCTCTGGAGCTAATGCTAGTAATCTTAAAAGCCAGACATCACCAACATCCGTTCTAAAAACAAATAAACATGAACCCCCACTTTGTCCTCCCAGCTACCTGCTGCCGGAGCGCGGGCGGCTGGCCAAGCAGAAGACGGGCGTGTGCCGGCGCACGCGGGCGCCGCGCTGGGAGCACAGCTTCACGTACCGCGGCGTGGCGCTGCACGAGCTGGGCGCGCGCGCGCTGGAGCTGAGCCTGTGGGACCGGGACCGGCTTGCATCCAACGACTTCATGGGCGGCGTGCGTCTGTCGCTAGGCACCGGTACGCATCACCTTATAGATCTACCTAACCCTGCACGGCGAGGACGGTACCATCTAGTAGCGCAAATTCGAAACTAACCTCTCTCTATGTTTCCTGCACGCTCTATTGGGCATGATGTGACATACTAGAATTAAATTAAAGAAATTTTAAAACTTATGTTTAAAACACACTTTGCAAACAAGCATATTATAATAAACTAGATGATTATATTCAGGATAAGAATGCTTGGAAACATTCTGTACATAAGACAATCTTAGGTGTAATAGAAATAGTCAAACTTCTTGATATGTATGTCTGGATATATTTACTATGTAAACAGATATACTTGCTGTTTTTTTATTTAATTTTCGATCACACACTGATCCATAGTTGTTACTTATAAAAATCAATGGTAGCAATATTTGTAAATGTGTGAATACTATGTCCCTAACTAGCAAACTTATTAATCTTACCTCTACTGGAATTACTGTGTACCTATTAATAGGATAGTAGTGTTATTTTGGGTGCATCATCTTCACACATAATCAACTAGCTTCGCTATTCGAAAATAAATAAATAGCTTATTACTTCACCAAGCTCTAATCTATATCTGTATTTTCATCCAAACCCGTTCAGCCGTTAACACGTAAAGAGGTAGCAGACAGAGTTACTTTCCCCTTTATAATATTAAGTATGGATTGTTTAATGTATACAAAATATTGTACAACTTTTATTTGAAAAGAGTCACGTACAAGAAACTCCATCCACAAGAAAATAGAGATATTATTCGTGTACACTGTACCTCATAACATTACTAATTATACAATTCTCTACCCCACACAGGAACCTACATGGGTGCCAACGTCAACTGGATGGACAGCGTGGGCAAAGAGGTGACGCTATGGCAGACCATGATGCAGCGACCCAACTTCTGGGTCGAAGGCTCCTTACCGCTCAGGCCGAACCTAAGCAACTGAACTAATACGTCACAGGGCAGTTCTACAGAAAAACAATCACTAGATTGCGCCACTTCTACGTAAGATACTACGTAATGTTAATATACGTGAAATATGATATCGTGCCAATTTTGTGTAAGCATTTCTTTACTTGTGAAGCAGTGATAATCGATTATCTTAGTTTCGAAAGACATCTTACGTGAGAGTGGCACTATCTAGAAATATTTATTTAACAGGGAATACCCAACTACCGTACATTGGTGTTTGTTTTTGTATTTTTTTATTATTTTATTTTATCCATTGGCAGTGTCTCATTTTAGGGTTCCACAATTATTTCGTAATTCGAATGTCTGTATTTATTCAAATGAGGTGACGGTAACGAATAGTTTAATTATTTCTTAGAATTGCCCACCTGTTTTCGTCTTGTTGTGTCTCTAATTTTTAATAATAAATAATTAATAGGAAAAATAACTGAATACATAATTACCAGTGTTAGGATAATCGGGCGCTAATATATCTAAACTTTACTTTTATTCACACGAAAGTATAATACTAATAATATTTGGTTCAGGCGTTTAGAAGTTACATACAAACATAAAAAAATATTACTCTCCTTTTCTTGGGCAGTCATGTAATAAATACAACACATTGACCACATTGTGCACATTATAATTTTTTATAGGTATTCGATTTGTTTTGAATAAAATAAAGATGAAAATAAACACTGCTATAATTTCATTAAGTTTGTTGTAGTTGTTTTTACAAAATTGTTCAATCCTGGGAACCCGGGATTACTTATTTATTCAGAAAGGAATGTCCATATTATTCTTTCACGGGAAGAAGTTTAAGAATATAAGCGCCCGATTATCCGATCACTGATAATCACGTATGTTTGATCACATGACATCGAAATCTATACAAAGTATTGTATCAGCGTTTGTAAACTATATTCTTTACTTTTTTTATAAAACTAATTTCTTCTACTTTGATACTCTTATTATTTTGTACTGTACTTCTGTACCCAATTATTTTCTGTGGTTGTAAGTGCCAATAAATTACTCAAGAAATCTATGTACCTACCTATTTAATACTTAATTATGTCATAAGACGTATTACATCAAACAAAATATTTACTTGTTCGATATTTAGATGCCTAATTTTGATATATGTTTAACACATTCCACAATGAATATAATATTAAAATATTAGCTTTAAGTATCTAATGACAATAATATTTTCAACTTTCAAACTGCCTATAGTTAGGTTAGAGAAACTAAGTTATGCATTTAAAATAGAATTATAATGTACAAATTAAGTCTACATGAGTTAAGGTACAGCTCATGCATATTGTGATTATTACGTCTAGGTGTCTTAATAAAAATTTAAGAATGAATGTTTGTAAAGATGTCTGTGTATATTAATTGGAATGCAAGTTAATGTTTATATTATAACGACTCTAAGACGTCCGTAGTTTGTATAATATAGTATATTAGACTATCTTAACAGGAATGAGAACGATTTATAAGTATTCGTTTATTATTATATAAACTTAAATATTTTTTATATAAACTTATTGTGAATTAAAAACAATCTGGAAATAAATATTCTGAATAAGTCTTATTTGTTTGTTTTATTTAATTGTTTTTGGATACAAACCAATCCACTCATGATTGAGAAACAAAAGTTAGATATTCAGTTCACATCCCGCTCATCTTTCCTGGCTACCATATTACCAGACCCCAAACCCCAAGAGGACCATGGCCCAAAGCGGCAGACTGCGAGAGGCGGTCATCCCCACTAACCTGCAACATATTTCAAAATAGGCGAGCACTACTTAGCTATTCCAGCCCGTCTATATCTTTTTTTAGTAGCGTAGCTGGCTTGGGTACCCCTACGTACGCTACGCAGATGCAGACAAGATGACAGATCGTCGCTCGCAGCTCAGTGCACAGAACATGACAATTCCTAAAAAAATCCTCAAACACCTTCAAAGTCGATTTTCTCGAAAACTGCTAATTAGTACTTATTATTTACCAAATAGAAGCGATTGGGAGTGGTGGGGTGTCATTATCACTATTTTTCCTGTCCGAAACGTCGTGATCAGGACAATGTGGAAATACAGCAATTATTATTGTTGCTGGTAGCTGGTACGTTCCCTGGAAGTAGGTTTGCCACCTTTTTTTGGGAGACATAGTCTTTTTTGTAAAACATCGGGTCGCGGGCTTCAGATACATTAATACTTAGGGTCGCCAGCCAAAAAGTTTAGAACCGCTGCAATAGAGCCTTCTAATCTAATATTGGTATTACGAATTTACGACTACCGTCTCATCGTTTTATTTTCAGTTGTGTTTCCAAGTGACACGAGTACAATGCGGCCCACAGTCCAAGTATGAGCGTGTGTTGATTGATTTATCTAAATTGTTGTCACACTGCACAAACTGATCAAGCGGTGCCTGAACCGATACCAATGCTTTCCCCTAAATCAGGACCACTTTTTTTAAGGATGAGAAATCATCAAATGACTTCTTCCGCTCTGGGTGGAGCGGAAGGGCGTGGCAGATACTGACTAAATCCCATCCGTGTTCCTTCTAAAGCTCTTTGCGTTCCAGGGCTGCGGTGACTCTTTCGAACAAATTCCGCAACCCTGGCAGGCCCTAGCGGGCCCCGTCTCCTATGCTGACATCTCTTTGAGGCGCGCGTAGAACACGACGCGCCATCGACCCGGGCCTGGTGGTGATCGGACAGCGAGCCACCCAACGCTCGCCGTCCGCAGGCCCGCGCCTATGGTGGCCGGGGATCGCCCTGCGATTTGGCGGTTGGGCTAAGGCCTTGTCTTTCCCAAATCAGGACCAGTTAGCCACAATAAACCAATAGATAGTCAGAGAATTATGCCAGTTGAGAAGTCACCACCAGTTACGCCCCGAGTGGCTCGTGTTAGCAACGAAGTCAATTTGCTAGACACGATACTTGCAGAGGGATGTGAATGACCCAACCTTGAGATTTTCCTCAATGAACGAAGACTTAGAAAAAAACAAAAAATAAAATGAAACAAATGTGCCACGTGATGTTGTTGCAATGTTGAGATATTGGTACTCGAGTCAAAGGAATGTTGTGCGGTGGGCAGGCTCACACTCGGACGTGTATGGGTTGGAGTGCGGGGTGAGACAGGGGGGGTTAACTTCTCCTCGTCTCTTTAACTTATACATGAACGAGCTGATCGGCGAGCTCAGCAGAACAAGCATAGGGTGCCATATAGATGGACAGTGCGTCAATAATATCAGCTACGCGGACGACATGGTGCTGCTGAGCCCGTCGATCAGTGCCATGCACAGACTGCTGGATATTTGTGAAAAGTATGCACGAACCCACGGACTTTAAGGTTGGTAACAAATCATTCGCTAATGTGCCTCCCTTGTATCTTTGCGGTGCCAGCTAAAACAGAGTGTCTAATTTTAAATATCTGGGTCACTGGGTCTCAGAGGATATGTGTGACAACACTGATTTAGAGAGGGAGCGCAGGGCGCTGTCTGTGCGCTGTAACATGCTGGCCCGCAGGTTTGCACGGTGTACCGAGCAAGTCAAAGTG
>NDFZ01004711.1:52762-141561 GCA_002192655.3 Mamestra configurata | reverse complement strand
CCAGCGACAGCGACATGACGTCACCCGTGTGGCCCGTGAACTGGCCGCACTGCTGCCCGGTCTCGATGTCCCACAGGGCGCTGGGGTGATCAAACGGTTTCATCAAACAACGTAGCCTTACATTCAAATCAATCGCCTTTTCCTAACTAAATTAATGTCAGGTTCCATCCAGCTGAGTACCATTATTTTACAAGAATAGAATAGAATACTCTTTGCAAATATAAATGAGGAAAACATTACAATCATATTATTACTATTATTATTTTTTTCGTGTATTCATTTAAACCCATACAATTATATTTTTAAATATTTAATAATAAATTATATTTAAAACAACATTTAAAATATAAAAAATAGTAGCCCACCACCAGAGTTTGGAAATCTATCTGACGGACTAATTAGATTTTTTTATTCAAATACCCTTTTTCAAACAGAGTTCAATTTAGCGCGCAATAATGTGCAATAGCGTGTCGAATCAGGAATTTAATTCACATTGAGCATTAAAAATACTTTATTTTATTGGCATTTCAGTGGTTTCTCGACTGAAGAACATCAAACACCATGTTTTTTTTTATGTCACTGCAGCTGTCGACCTTTGAATTCTGATATATATATAGTTCCTGTAACCTCAGTGTAATCAGAAGGTTGTGCTCACCATGACATATCGCCGGAGCTGGTGAGAATCTGGTTGTCGTCGAGGAACCGGCAGCAGGAGAGGTAGCCCGAGTGGCCGGGCAGCTCGCGGGACACGCGCACGTTACCCTCGCGGGTCTTCAAACTGAAATGTTACAAAGTACATATTATTAATTTCGAACTTAGACATCATTCAGCGTGCACAAAATAAAATACTGAGGACTCTAGGCAATGCATCATGGTATACAACCATTACCGAAATTGATGAGTACCTAGAGGTCCCCACTGTGGCTGAGAAAAAGGTCAGGGAAAACCTCTTCCTGGACCGCTTCAGACACCACGCCAATCCACAAGCACGTGGCCTAATCCAAAACACAAATGCCCCAACAAGAACTTCACTCTATCACTTTATTCTGTAATTATCTGTATTCTAAAATGTTCACAGAATCGACCGGCAGATCCTTTTGGAAAATGAAACTCACCTGTAAATAGAGCAAATGTTGTCTAATCCTCCGCACGCCACGTACGAGCCCGAGGGTGCGTACGCGCAGGTCATCACCCAGCTGGAGCGCAGCGGTATCGCGTGCACCTTGTTGGTCGTGTGGCTATCCCACACGATCAGTTTGCCGTCCTGACTCGCTGATACCAAGTTCCTGGTGACAAGAATACAAAATTAAGTGTCAAGTGCAAATGTCAGGTGTTATAGATTTATATTCAATCTATCTGCCTTTTTCTTCTTAGCGTATCGATGACTCAATTTATGTATTACTAGCTTTTGCCTTCGCACGCGCATATCCCGTTTTTTCCCGTTCCCGTAGGAATTTCGAGAAAGCCTCTCTTAGTGCTCCCCTACACTCCCCAAGGAACCTCCATGCCAAATTTAAGCTTTCTACGACCTGTAGTTTCGGCTGTGCTTTGTCTGTCAGTCACTCACTCAGTCACTTACGGAAGATTTTTTATTACATTGTTTTTTCTTTTAAATTTTAGTTTCTACGATTTCGAATTTAACTTCAAGTAAGTTATGTATAACAGGGTCTATTATAACGGCTCTTAGCTCGAAGCCTTTTTTGTTAAAATCTTGTTTTACCTTGTGGAACACAAATAAAAGAATATGAACGAATGTCCACAGTTAAATTTTTGTTTGACTTAATGGGTTACTGGGCTAAGAAAAAATCTGTCTACCATTTCCAACTAAGTTACGAGTCGGCTTCGGCCTGTCCGTCTTCCACAGCCTGTAGCTCGGTAACATCATACCCCTTGGCATCACTGGCGTTGTCATATCATTTATAGATGCCCTAATCAGCCCTTTTAATTAAAACCTAGCCTTTTAATTGAACTGCGCCGTTTAATCAGCGACATAAGTGACATGGGCAAGTCATCCAACGATCCCGATCCAAAGATAAATAAATCTTTGGTTCAATTTTACACAACACTTCTATCATTACAGGATATCGATAGAGGAATGAGAGAGCGATAGGGAAAAATCGGCGCAGTTCAATGAAAAGGCTAGGCAACCAATTAAACGGCTGATTTAGCTATTTGGCTGCGACAGATACTCCCATCTATATAAGGTAGGATCGCCACATGCTAGATTGAGCTGTGATCTTCGCAAGGATGGCTGGTAGGTGCTGGAGGCCTGGTTAGCGTAGCATTTTTAAATGGCGTGCAATTGGAGATCGGAGGTCTATATTGTATCGTCGTCCAGTGCAGTAACTCATATAAGAATCCTTACCTTTGTGAATCGGCATTATTAAATTCGAATTTAATTCTAGTCTTTAAGGAAAACAAAGCAGCGACAATATTCTTGATTTTGCATACGTGGACAGTTTCAATTGATCGTCCTATTTGTCAACATTATGACGTTAGTATATTGTTTATAATACGTTTGTATAAAGGAAATTCCGTAATTTCCTTAATTCATCGAAACCAGGGATTTATCTTGACTTCTTTTATATGTCACCGGAAAATTGCAAACGCCGTAAGATTGTAAAATATCGCGTGAAATTATTTTTCTTAATAACACACGGATCTATTGGAAACTATTGAATTAGGATGGGATATATTGTTAGCAAAACGATTTTTTCACNGTAATTTCCTTAATTCATCGAAACCAGGGATTTATCTTGACTTCTTTTATATGTCACCGGAAAATTGCAAACGCCGTAAGATTGTAAAATATCGCGTGAAATTATTTTTCTTAATAACACACGGATCTATTGGAAACTATTGAATTAGGATGGGATATATTGTTAGCAAAACGATTTTTTCACAATATATTGAGAAATTATAATCTAATAAAGATTTATTGCAATCTTACGGAGTCTGCAATTTTCCGGTGACATAAAAATGAATATCTATTTCCCTTGGTCTCGGCATCACGCGTGAACGGCTCGACCAATTTCGCTAATCCTTTTTTTGTCGTGTTTGTTATAGTCAAGGTTCTTATGAAAGAAAATTTTGAAAAAAAAAGATATACATCCGGGCGAAGCCGGGGTGGGCCACTGGTATTTTATAATAATGGGGACACTTTATAACATAAAGCAAATGTTTTCAATCGAAATTAGATGTCATTGCCCCTTTGTTATTATTATGATTTTAGCATACAACCAAAATATTGTGACGAATCATTCAAGATAAAACACTTATGATTGTAATTCACTAATTACTTATCAAATTAATAAAAATCCATTAAAGATTTCTGTAATTAATACCGATTGACGTCACAGTCGGTTAAATACTAAAACCGAACTTATAATGAGTCAAATAGCCTTAGCTAAACATCGTGAACCGGTTATTTAGACCTTACGAGTGTGAAAATAAGGTGTATTTTATTGTACTTTGTGTTAATAGTAGGAAAAATCATGACGTTATTGGCCTGTGCTATCAAGAGGAAAAGTGAGCAATAAGGATACGTTTAGTAATCATATTGTTTGACTGTGATGTCTTTGTCGTCAATAATTGTATGGTGTAAACTTGACGATATATCATGTTGACTTAAATGAATCAGTTTATTGGGAAATCGCATCCCAAACAAAGCGTTCAACAGCAGTTAGCAATTGCCTTGTTAAATTAAAAAGGGTAGGTATTGGGTTATTGAATCAATTATTTTGTTTTGGTCAAGCTTGCATGTTTGACTGGCGGACTAATTGCGAAACACAATCAATGGCAATGGCGTTCATTTTGAGTATTCTCAGTATTCACTGAGTATTTTACGCTATAGAACAGACGAATATTTAAACATAATGAAGTGGATCAGGAGTTTCCTTTGTGATATGCAAAGTGTGATCAATAACATAAGGGTGCATTTTACGAACGTAAATTAATCGAAAAGAAGTCTGTACGGAAAGTAGCAGGAGGCGTTCTATAAGTTCTGCTTACTCTAATGAGAAAAACATAACATATGACCAGTGATCGGAAAATGGCTGAGTATGTTTACCTACAGTTTGTAGTTAGAAGGAAGTCTCCCATTTTGGTCTCTGTTCTACAAACTGTAGGTAAATATACTCAGCCTTTTCCGATCACTGCATATGACACACTCATGCAAAGTATGTCATATATTACAGGAAGAATTTATATTAGATCGTGATAACATATCCTAAATGACCACAAAAAGGAAATTGCCATTTCATATTTGGCTCACAGATTGGTGATCGCTGTTTGTTATTCAAATACTAATTAGGGAAATGTTTTCAATTAATTAAACCAAATCCCTCGGGCAACGCTTACGTCACACGTGTTTCTTCATGTAATTGCTGTTTATTAATTAATTATGCAATTAACTAAAACACCTACGTATAAAAACTAATTAAAATTCTGACATTTACGTAATATGTTCGGCATTTTCATGTTTTTAAACATTTTGAACACGTCAAAATAATCAGTCTACTGTAAAAATTCTGAAAACTAAGAAACGCCACTGTTGCAACGATTGGTGTACCACGTATTGGGCTACCTTCACTTACAATTAGCTCAAAAATAAGTTTTAACTTTATCCGACTACATCATATGCCTAGCCTTTTCCCAACTATATTGGGGTCGGCTTCCAGTCAAACCGGATTCAGCTGAATACCAGTATTTTACGTGGAGCGGCTGCTACCAGACCTCCACAACCCATTAACTGGGTAACACGGTACTCCTTGGCAAGACTAGTGTCAGATTATCTGGCTTCTGACTATCCGTAACGACTGCCAAAGATCTACAAATGACAGCCGGGACCAACGGCTTAACGTGCATTCCGAGGCACGGAGGAGTCTCGGTATGTTAAGATGGTCACCCATCCACAGACCAACCTCAGCAAGCGTTGCTTCACCTTGAGATCGACCCGTGCGGCCGTTATTATTTACATTGGAAAGTAAATACAGCACACAGCAGCTAATGAGTTGAATTCCCTGCAGGGGCCTGTGTTTCTTGATAGCTACAACCTGAGGGTCTTGAAGTCAAGAGTGAATAGGTTACTTCTAGGTAAGCGTGCTCCATCGTCGAGCACTTAACATCAGGTGAGATAGTGGTCAAAAGTAAACCTCAATAATACATTGTCAGTGGTCAAGCAGGGGCCAATAGTTCTTACATATTATACGATTATCAGTCCACTAAACCACCCAGACCCGAATAAAACGCTATGTTTTATTCTTGTTCCCATATTCTGCAATAGACCTGCACCAACCGGGGATTTTCCTTGGGTATACTTTTATAGTGCATACAGGGAATATCGTCGGTTGGTGCCCCATTCCATTTGAAATGTCTAACGGGGCCTCTACGAGTTAGCTTCGGCCCCTCGTAAGTACGCCTACCAAAGAACCGGAACCTCAGGGTCCCGAGATTGTCAAACACATACAAATAATAATAATAATAAAAGAAGTTATGTTCTAATAAAAATAAGTTCATGTTCTAATTCTCTAAAAGCTAAATCAATATAAAAAATTCTCGGCCACTTATTTATAAGAAATAGATTAAAGTTTCGAAACAAAACAAACAATATGATTATAAATTTAGCGTTTATTATTGTTGGCTCCGTCGGGCGAGCGTCACAGATGTCCAAATAAGAGATTTATTATAGGACTGCAATCGTTTCTTGGTACGACTGAATTTGTATTGAGTTAGTTAAATTATAGAATTTTAAGGTAAGGATCTGCAAGACTGGGCAAGCCATAACGCTGGATACCGTCAAAGTTTTGACCCCATATAGGTATTGCAAGACTGTTCTGTATGGTGCCGGAAGTAAAAGAATAGCACCATTCCATCACTTCCCGAGGGTGTCGTAAGAGGCGACTAAGGGACACACCAGAGAATGGTCAGCAGCATTCTCTGTGCATTGTAACGGCTACACTGCGATTGCCAACCCGCCTGCCAAGCGTGGCGATTGTGGCAAACCCCCCCTTTGGGGGAGCTTATCTCCAGCAGTGGACGTCTTTCGGCTGGTATGATGACATCATCATCATACCAGCTGATGATCGTAAGACTGGGTCGCCCTAACACAGATAGATGGGGTCGTGGCAGATTGAGAAGAAGATAGTGGGACCCTTGGATTTGACTTCCTGGCGTGAAGAAGCACGACAAAGACAAATGTAAGCAATGCAACTGTCCCACCAAGGCCTCCCCGGCCTTGGTCCAGGAGTAGGAAAGTTCTGACTGATAAGGTAGGAATGCGGACGATTATCTATACTTAATATAATAAAGCTGAAGAGTTTGTTTGTTTGTTTGAACAGTCGTATTTGAAAAATACTTTTGTATACTATGGCCACATTCATGAGGAAAGCTATAGGATATACTGGAACGGGAATAAACGGGATATGCGTGTACGAAGTCGCGGGCAAAAGCTATTGTTTTAATAAGTCGAGGGAGCCAATTAAAGTTGGTCTGGGTATGCTGCTTCCTTTAATCGAAACAAAGGGATTATAAATCAGTGGTTTATGTAAAAGATACCAACTAAAGGTCGAAATTTTATCATTATCATCATCCACAGCCCGACTTAGCCCACTGCTGGGCGAAGTCGGGTTGTGTCTTTTCCTGTGCCAATTCCCACGCTGCTGTGCCACCCTCCTCCAGGACTCTTCTTCTAAAGACGGACGAAATTAAGCCCTGAAGAATATTTTATTGTTTACCAATAGCCACACCCTAAATTCGTTTCTTTACTGGAAGTTTGTTCATAGGATTCAAATAAATCTCGTGTTTTCTTTTTTTTTTGTGAGTGGCCTCTCGCAGTTCAACCTAGGAGGTTGTCGACTGCTTAACTGGACTTGCCTGTGGCGGCCTTAATATAAATATTAAAGCCTCCAGCCAGGGCTTATTAAAAAAACTAAGCGACTACACGCCTCGGCTTAGCGCCTTTTTTACGGCCTTATTGGCCGGCTATATAGCTAAACTTTGACCGCTATAAATTGATTATCCTTAGACTTTGAAATGAAGAATCTTTGGAATTAGAAAATATTTTTTGTACTTTGGAATATTGATAGATGTCTGTTTAAATTAAGCTCTATAAACATAGTGCTTTCTATGCCGATGCATGTTCTATTGCTATTGGTCTTTATATATTATATATAATAAGACACCAAGACACCTTTATCTTTTACTAGTATTTGCCCGCGACTTCGTACGCGCATATTCCGTTTTCTCCCGTTCCCGTAGGAATTTCCCGTTCTTGGAAATCTATACCTCTATACCATTCGTCATGAATGTGTCTATAATTTACAAAAAGATTTTTCCAAATCCGACTGGTAGTTCCAAAGATTAGCGCGGTCAAACAAACAAACTCTTCAGCTATATTAAATTAGTAGAGATAGATTTAAATAGTATATGTATAGACGACACAGAGTGGCATAAAAGCAGGCGACCCACCTGATGGTAAGTAATCACCGCTGCCGATAGTATCAACTATGAATCGCATAAGGTGAGGCAGACGTGCACCTGTCCACATTTTGCTGGTAATGTTAAAGGCCCATCTAGTAGGCCACAAATTCTGATTAAGGAGGCTGCAAATGAGAAATGTCAGGTGAAAAACCCAATTACACTGGCAGACCCGAGAAATCCATGACCTCATGTTCAACAGTAGATCTTACGACCTGGTGAAAGTCGTATCCCCAACAAGGTCACGCGAAAAGAAACCGAATCTCCTGCCGTACATCCCATATATCGACGATGACAAGTTTTTCCTCAACAAATAGGTCAGTACACGATACCATCGGGTCGTAAAACTCAATGACATCTCAATTCCGTACAGTTTCGGTGACGCAGACACGTCACGCGTTGAAGCTGACTCATACATAACTTCGTAACATTTACTGTGTCTTTGGTAATGTAATGTAGGAACCAGGTGTTGGGTGCCTTTGTTTTCTTCAATGTGATCGATCACATTATATATCGGTAGGTAGCTTGAATGTAATGCAACTTGTATGTAGGTGGAAGTGTAGGAAAACAATCTTCATTGGAAATGTTAGCAAGGAATGCCAACTAATGATGTTTCGTCATCAGCCTATAGAGGTATGCGGTACAGAAAGTAAAGTCCCCGCACACCTCCACTGAAAATGGGAGGATCCTCCGACCAGACGGTTGTTGTGTCCGGTGGGCAACTGCCCGATGGTTGATATTCGGACTGTTGTATGTGTTCAAATCGGACAGAGAACTTTGCTTGGCGTTCCGGTTCTTTTTGTTGCCGTACAAATTTCGCTTCTTAGTTTTTTCATGTGGTGGCATTGATGCCGCTACAAGCCCACCACAGGTCTTCCACACAGAAAAAAAATTTACCGACTACGGCAAAGCCAAAAGGAAGATGTTTTTGTTTCGTGCTTTTAACGCTTTTTCCGTTTTTTTTTTACGATAGAGGGAGCAAAATTTCTCCTCGAGGTACGGTCTCAACGGGACATTAAGAGGTTCTTTGGCGATTGTCACATCTGTAGGATTTTCTCCGCCATTTCATCACAAAGGTTTACCACTAAAATGAGATTTTTCTTACCTGGAGTCGCTTCCCCAGTGCATCGCGTAGATCTTGGCGAGATGGCCGCGCAGCGTGCGCCGCGTGCGCATCTGTATGCGCCCGATGGGCTCGAGGTTCGCCGTCGCTTGCGCCAGCGACGTGTCGCAGGCCGCCTTCCTCGCATCCTGGAGGCAAAGGAAATAATGTTATAAGTTTAAGAGAGGGCTAGATCAAAAAACAGATAGAACGTTACGTCAACCATCGTTTCTTTTTAAACGTGAACCAGCCGGTATGTTGTTTTAACTTAGGTGAATTGAGCTTAGAATCAAAATCAAAAGTCATCTATTGAAAAGGCTCACACCTAGTGTTTTAGCTGGGAAGAAGAAGTGGTGCTACAAACTCTCACACAGACAGATGTGATGCTGGGACACATCTGTCTGAAAATTAACTGTCATTTCACTTTTTTGTATGGATTGATTGCTCGCTGCTTGCTCACTTCACCTCCGTTTCTACGATGAGATTGTTACATAACAGGTCGGCAGTCTGGGAGTGCTCATGTAGAAACTCGACTCTACTGCAACATGTTAAGCTTACAGAAATTGACTTGAGAACAAGCATCGCCATCAACGTCGTCATTGTCGACTTTCCTCCGTTCATCATCACTTCAGCCGTCCACTGCCAAACATAGGCCTCTCCAAACCAACTATTAGATTCCTGTAAACTCCCCATGCTGTGTTTTCCTGTTATTGCTTAGCTAAATTGGATAAGACAGGTAGTAGTGGATACTCACTCTAATAGCATTTTTGAGCGTCTCCGCCTCCTGACGCAGGCTGTCTAGTTCATTCATTGTGGGTGCTTTGTCTATGGCCTTCCAAGTGTACCGCTCGACAACCGCGCGCCGCGTCCGATATCACGCAACGCAACGACCTCTGAAAATAACAAAACACTTTACATTAACAAAGGATTACTCATAAGTATCTATTGAACATTACAGGACACGTTGCAATGTTTATTTTACCGCGCAAATATGATCTTTCCCGATGGCTTAGAACTTGACTGGCTTCAAGGCTTATCAGAAAAGGCTTCTAGGGAAGCGTGCATCGTCGTTAAACGCAATATTGCTTACTATCTGGTGAGATAGTGAAAAAGGAAAGTACAAACCATGAAACTCATGCCAACCAAACGTCTACTAAATACAGTTTGTACGATTCCCGGCGATAAAAATACACCCCTAACCTAACCACCCTACCTACTGCGCTGTTTGCTAAAACGAAACAAAACAATACATCACCACTCCAGTCCGCAAATAACAATTAAATCCAATGACTAATCAAAGTCAAAAACAACAGAGTTTTCTATACATCAATCGATACAGAGATACATAAATAAGCGAGCGAACAAGAGCTGACATGTTACAACAAGTAAAAAAACACAACAATCTACATAGCTTCAAAACTACTCAAGGAAGCGAAAATAATAACCTTCTAAGCTCTAAGTTCTAGGTCGTAAACGAGATTGATCTAAAATCTCATCCAGGGTTTGAGGGGGTCAAGGATCTCCAAGCTCGTAATATATGCAGTTCCGTTCTTCCGTCAAACAATGCACACAGCAACCCGGCCGGCCGCGGCGACTCCTACCACGCATGCGCCAACTTGACAGAAGCTCGTCCCTACTCTCTAGTACGCATGCGTAAGAATGCACAGCGAAGGGAGGCTAGCCTGGGCGAGCCCTAATTATCAGCAGCCCTACTATGACGCACTAATGCCATCCAATTCCGATCATGTAAACGGGATAGTGCTATTCGCTATGTATAGCTCCGTCTCCCTCTTAGAGCGGAATCATGATCGTTTTAAGACTTCATATTATAGGGCCCCAGGACAAATTTTCCTACCTATCGATCTGTGTACTGAGAAATATGTGTCCCTGCTACTTTAAACACTAACGTGTTTCTAAGGCAATCTGTTCGCAAGCGTTATATTCGCAGCACTATTAAATGAAGGTTTAGCTAGGTAAAGTGGGCGTGTGTTATTAATTATTCTCATCGATTCTGTTTGTTCATGACTATTGACTGTTATCGTATTCTTGTCCTCATTAGTAAGTAGCCTTCTGTTGCGAATTGTAACGCTTAGCTTATGCGGAGAATTCAGATCGGACGTGCAGAAGAAGGACTACGAATATTGTTGTAGATAAATCCAAATATAAACCATGACCTTGCAGAAGATTAATATCTTCTTGTTAGCAACAGATGTATGAGTTGGCAAAAAAGTCGGGAGAATATTTATTATTTATTGGACTCCATTATGACCTTGTAAGAACAAATTATTATTGTACTAATCAATACGATATTCTTTTTTTGTGAAATTTGTTTTGTAAGTGTATTGTGTGTACATAACTTAGGTAGCAGAAAAAATATAGGTACTACATTATGTGTGTAAAAAAAACGTAAAATTCCCTTGTCAATATGTTTCCAGTTGGTTTTCCTTGGTCAATATAGTTTATTACTCAGAATCCGAGTTTCTTGGCACGATGGCGCCGAACAAACGTAGTAAGTACTATATAGTTACATTGTTTTTATGGAGCTAAAGTATTTCTTGGGTGCAAAGTTATGGACTTTAACTTTGTCATGATTTGTTGGGACATTTATTACAGTATGATGGGTTTCAGGGTAATAATTCAGGTGTACTTGTATTAAGCTGACTTTTCCACTATCTGGTCAGATCGGGTGGTATCATTGCTTACCATCAGGTGCTATAATGGTCAATCGCGAGCTTATAAAAAAAGTCTCCTTACATAATTTCGCCAATCCCCCAAATAAAGTCAACGGGTGTTTTTTTTAAGAAATCAAGACCAGCTGTCCATTGTAAGTTCGTTCAACTTTCAACTTTAACGCATTTTTGCCTTGAAGGAGAAATTCTTTAGAATGTATCCGGCTTCCTGAGATGGAGAGACGGAAGGGTGCTATTTTTACTCACTACATCTGCCAAGGTACATTTTTGACGTATAAGGAACTTTATCTTGATTTCGGTCTATCTCAGAAATAGATCAAGGAGGAAAATATCGTGAGGAGAGTTTTCAGTGTAAATCGTCGTCCACGAGAGTGGGGACAAGTCGATGTTTTGCGAATGGCCACGATAATACAGTGTTCATGGTTGTTATAGAATGAAGTGGCAGTACGATAATAAATGTAAAAATATGATTTTATTAGATTGATTCAAATGAACCGCCACTCTTCCATTGAAAGGTTAATTGGAAAACCAGACAAATGGACCTTTTTAGTGCAGCCGTGAGACACACACTTGATTCTTAGCATACCGACATTTCTTTTTTTTTAATTTACCGTGCGTGTTTCATGTAAGTGCTAAATAAATATTTTTCTTTCTTTCTTTAATATCGCCGCGAGAAACTAACGAACGGCCGGGCTGTTTGAAAGATTACATGACTAGAAGCATGCGCGTGCAGTAGGCTACAATAAGGGTAAGCCAGCCCATACATAATGCCCAAAAAAAATATTCTCATCGTCAGTATCGTGATTTCAACCCTGAATAATGTGGTAAGTTTTTTTTTGCTTTATGTATGGGCTGGCCTACCCTTACTGTAGCCTACTGCACGCCCATGACTAGAAGGGGACGAATAACTGAGATGACGACTAATAGAGAATTCTGAAGAATGTATGGACATAAACCACTCTGATTTGGATCGGATATATAGCAAAACGTTACACACAACTTCACCCTGACCACATTCCAATGAAAACAAAACAGTTTTCCATACTAATAGAAAAAATGCTCCATTAAAATGTGAAGGACCAAGCTTTTGTATCTCAGCGGAGTTATTATCTCCGTCCATTGTTCGTCAGCGATTGTCCTAAGTTGCGTCAGAACACATGCACAACTCGCAAACGAGACGGCGGTGTCATTATGTGTGTACTTGAGGAGTTTCCAAGGAAAATTATATGTTGGGGATCACATTTGTACCTTGTTAGGTTTGATTTATTTGTATGGTATCTGTGGTTTAGAAACAATTGAGTTGTATTGCGGTTACACAGAAATACCGCACAATTCGCGGCAACAAATCAGGCGGTGTCTTTGCTCAATACGCTGACTGCTCAGCATCCGGATGTGGACATATTCCACTCCGGCGTGCGTTTAATCCAAAAGAAATTCAAAGATTGGTTTAGTGTTTAAATGTTTTTATGATTGACATTTTCTTCTCCGTAGAGATCTACGCTTTCGAACGTGCAAATAGCTTCATGTTTTTGACGGACTGACTTTGACAATTCAAAAGTACCTGATAATGGTTTATTTGAAATAAATGCTTTGACTTTGACTTATTATTATTAGATTCCCTTCATTTTTTAGTGTTAGTATTACAGGACAATTTTTTTTAAAGTGAAACAAGCCTTTTTATCATTTACCATAAAAATTACCATAGTTTCTAATGAAACAACAATAAAATTCCTCATTATTATTAATCATTCAATATTAATTTCTATAATTATAATAGTAGTAGTACGTTACAAAGTGAGGTAGGCGGACCGGAAATCAACAAATGACAAATGTAAAAAAAGTGCTCAAGCCGGACACCGTCTAATTTGGCCGGACACACAACCAAAAAGCCTTACTGGGTCCGGCTTTATCCGGACGCCTGGCAACGCTAATTGCAGTTGGTGTAAAGAGAAAGTCAGTCCTGTGGAATAGTCAAAACACATGAAGGAAACCTTTTAAAGAATAGTACCCTCATCCTTTTTTGAAGTTGATTAAAAACCTGCACTTCAATCAACTGCTAACGACAAGCAGTCGAACCCGGTTGTTAACATTGTTTGATAACAAACTCGTATGAAGTAAAACGATGTGGTAACGTCCTCAGGCGTAATGAGCGGACCAGTGGGGCAGTGTATGTATGTAGTCGACATTAACATGGGTTTTGTTGACGTAAATAGGCCTATGGGGGGTTACATAACTTTCAAGAACAGACCAACATGAAAAAATTATTTTGTTTGAATGCTCGTTATGAAACCAAAATTGGTGTTAAATTTTTGAATAGATCATCATCTGCCTAGCCTTTTCCCAATTATATTGGGGTCGGCTTCCAGTCAAACCGGATTCAGCTGAATACCAGTATTTTACGTTGAGCGGCTGCCGACCAGACCTCCACAACTCATTAACTGGGTAACACGGTACTCCTTGGTAAGACTGGTGTCAGATTTTTTGGCTTCTGACTATCCGTAACGGCTGCCAAAGATCTACAAATGACAGCCGGGTCCAACGATTTTTGAATAGATACTTTCACTTAAATTGAGGAACAACAATCGTGTAGAACATTGATTTATTTCAACGAATTACTAAAGAAACTTAGTTTTTTCCAGGTGACTGTTCGTGACAACAACACAAAATAAGAAACTAAACATATTTTTGAGTTAAGATTTCAACCGTGAACATAACGGCAACTTCATAAACGTTTCAGAATATTTTCTTAGCTCACCTCCCGCTCCAGATACAATGAAGTAGTCATAATATTTTAAGGGCGTAAAAGTAAAAATCAACAGTAAATTCGAAACTTTCTTTGTATTTCTACAGTATATAAATCAAGTAAGAGTTTTGTAACTATTCAGTAAGTGTCTAAAATTAGTTGCGCGTGTTATTGTTATAAGTGTTCCCGTTCAGTGTGTTTACGTTACGCTCTTACGGATTTAGGGTAACCATCATACGTTACAAACGATTTGATAACGTTACGTTTAAATAACCTGTATGTGGAGCCCTAGCACTTTAGTAATGTCAGTTAAAATATATAATAAATTACCAGATGCAATTAAAAACTAACAAAAATGTTATATACTTACTTATAAATAAACTAAAAAAAATCCTTATCCATAAATGTTAATGAATATTTTTATGAATAAATAAAATTGAATAAGTATCTATATATATAAAAATCAATTGCTGTTCGTTAGTCTCGCTAAAACTCGAGAAGGGCTTGACCGATTTGGCTAATTCTTATTTTGTTTTGGTCGCCAGATTACAGGGAAGGTTTTTTAAATTTTAAAAAGGGAAGTAGGGTAGGTATGTAGGGTAGGTATATACGGTTGTTGGTGAAGGGAGCGAAGCCGCGGGCACAGCTTGTACAAAATAAAAATGAATACCAAAAATAATAAATAAAACCGTCGAACTGGGTAGTAGAAAAATATTTATATTTTAATTTTTTTCGAATAATAATTATACCCATAAAGATAGCCCTCTTCCTCTATCCTAACTTGCTGTGCCCGACAGGGTCCACAATGCTCTAAAATTATGTATATTTTATATGTACCTACCACCTAAGCTAACATTGTTGAATGCAAATAAATATTGAGTATTGAGTAGGATAAAAGGAAAGATAATAATAATTTACTTTATTTCTCTCTCCGCAAAGGTTGGCTAAGAATTCAAATCTTAGGAATAGACAATTAATGCAGACAAAAGCTCCTTTGCGAGAGACTGGAGTCTGTCTCCACTGGAGGGAAACCCTGTGTTACGGATCTCCAGGCTCCCAGTGTTTAGGTCATCTTATGGTACATTGCAGAAGTTTAAGGTACAGGCACAAGCATTTTGTAATTCCTATGAAAGAGAGGCAAAGCAAAAAAGAAAACGCTAACATAAGTATTAAAACAAATAATTAAAAAATATAAATTGTTATGGATATGTGTTGAGGTGCGTGTTCGTGAGATGAAAGAGTGGAAGAGTACAAAGAAAATGGCTGGATTATACAATAATAACAACCGGGAGTGATATGAAGATTCGAATCACGTTATTTCGAAAAGCTTTACCGAGTGGTACGCCAGTTCGAAAACACATTTTTTGACTGGCCTGTTGGTCGAGTGGTTAGTGACCCTGACTGCTTAACCGGCGGTCGTGGGTTCGATTCCCACCCAAGAAAAATCTTTGTGTGATGCGCATGATCATTTGTTCTGTGTCTGGGTGTAATTTGCCTATAATATGTATGTATTTAGAAATATATAAGTATGTTTATCAGTTGTCTGGTTGCACAGGCTCTGCCTGGTTTGGGATCGGATGACCGTGTGTGAGTTGTCCCAAGATATATTATTATTTTTATTACATTGACTCGAAAACCGCTATTTCGAATGACATTGTCGACGTTGGACTGGTAGGTACGCTAGTATGAAATTCTTGGTATCAAAATACACTGTTACGAATAGCATATTCCAATCTAAATTTGTCTGGGGATCGATCTCGCGACCCCGATAAAGCCTTGCCTATCTTTGTATTGGGTTGAGAAGAGCAATGTGCAAAATTTCCTTAAGATGACTTGATGATCATGGGACCACCTGGGAAGTTTACCGATTCGAACAAAAAAAAAAACCATATCGGTCCACGGTAAAAAAAAAGGTTCCGACGAATTGAGAACCTCCTCCTTTTTTTAAGTTGGTTAAAAAAAACACAATGTGCACTATTTAATTTATAAGAGCTGTAGCCTTTTTGTCATCAATATGACAGTTATACTTTTGATAATGACTACCACCTATAATTTTGATTTGTTGATTTCTTTACTCAAAATAATACTTCTCATTGCTCTTGTTTTCAGATTATTCAGATTCGTAATAGGTCGCGTACCAAACTGAAACTACCAGGTTTTAGAATCAGCGTGATCGCGATAACGACATTCGATATGGCCACTTGTAAAGATTAAATAAAATGAAAAAATAAAAAATATTTTTTTTCTCACCACAAGATTTTAAGATTGCATGGAATATTGTTTAGTAATAATATTAAAATATACTACAACTAGTTGCTGCCCGAGTGATTGTCGAAAATTATCCCAAGGGAACATATTCCCGAGATAAAAAGTATCCTATGTGTTATTCCAGACTATAATCTAGCACTGTCAGAAGCCAGAAAATCAGACTCGTCTTGCCAAGAAGTACCGTGTTACCCAGTTAATGGGATGTGGAGGTCTGGTAGGCAGCCTCTCCACGTAAAATACTGATATTCAGCTGAATCCGGTTGACTGGAAGCCGACACCAATATAGTTGAGAAAAGTCTAGGCTATAACCAGCAAGGTATCAGCCACCCAATTAAATTCTATCCACCCCATTATAATTACATCAAAACCGCATAGCTCTAGCAATTTCATAAAAGGATGCGTTCAAACTGGATAAAATAAAACGAGGTAAACCCCAACACTCACGGTTGCAATGAAACCGATCGGGACAAACGTTTATATGGTAATTTTGTCACTAAACGAGAAAAGGATATAATATAAAGATGGCTTATCAATACCGAACAATAGGAACATGTAAATGTTATCGTTTTCGGACTGCAATGGAGTGACCTCGGATAAAATACTTAAATAGGAATTTTGATTATGGGATCAGCTAAAATTAGCTTGTGTATCTTTTACTACGATTATTTACCGACAGATTCTTATTTGAGTAAGTTAAAACATGTCTTTTTTATATTTTATTATGGATGGGAAATCATCAAATGACTCCTTCCGCTCTGGGCGGAGCAGAAGGGAGTGTCAGACTCCATAGATAATTATAATAAACAAGGAGATATGCCCGGTAGACGAAAATGTATCAGAAACCTATGTCTCCACTTTACCCCCGCCATACGGCTTTCTATGGTCAGACTCTAAACTAAAACCCATCCGTGTTCCTCCTAATGCCCTTTGTGTTCCAGGACCGTGGTGACTTTTTCGAACAAATTCCACAACACAAGAATACCGGAGTCTACAAAGTAATAAAAACAGCTGCCCGTATAAAGTTAGTAACTTTATTACCCCTTCAAATGCCCTTTGCATTTTAGGGCCGCCATAACTATTTCGCACAATTCCGCAACCCTGGCAAGGTATACTTTACCCCTTCGCTTTAAATACTCCAAACCCTTTATCACATGATATGTCACTAACCGTTACCAACAGGGTTGGCAAACCACCCCAGACAGTTCCGGAATCTATTCTGAGCTAGTCTGCATGCATAATTAAAACCCAGCTATAAACCGCCCACGTTCGAAGCTAGTCAGAGATTCTAACTGTAAAGCAAGCTACATAAGACGGAAGCCTTCAACGCATTTTAGATGCAGTTTTTTCTTTGTAGTGGCAGCACCTTTGTGCAATAAAAAGGGTATAAAGACGGACATAATGCTTTAGATACCAGTCAACCAGGCATGCGCGCGCAGTAGGCTACGGTAAGGGTAGGCAAGACCATACATAATGCCCAAAAAATAAAATTTTCGTCCACTTTTAAAGTACGAAATTTTTTTGGGCATTATGTACGGACTAGCCTACCCTTACTGTAGCCTACTGCACGCCCATGCAACCGGGTGTGGTGAAGAGATTAGATGGCAGCTGCATGAGTTATTTATGTCTGGGTCAGTAGATAACTCAGAACTTTGCAAATTTGTTAGCGAAAATGACTACCAAGGGTGTGCCGAACGCACTTGAGTATGTTTACTTTTAGAAGCAGTGAATAATATATCCCTAATCTAGTTAGAAGTTGGCATGATGATCTATGTCTAAAAGACGTAACACCCAATGACGGTGATACGATAACCCCTCGTCATACACGTCTGACTAACCACAACAATCAGTCTGATAACAGTGCAGACGTCTGCTATGATACCGTACAAGTGACTGGTTGAAATAAAACCCGTTCGGTCGCAGATTTCCGCTTCGTTTAGAGCCACTAATGCGTTGCGGTTACATGCAAGCGGTGAACAACGCTCTGACGTCATTCAAAATTAACTAGTCTATTAACGCGAAGTGAAGTTGGTAAAGAGGGATAGGGTGGTTTAGGATGGAGGAAAATACTTGCATTTTTTATTAAAATGTGCGACATGTCACATCATTGGAATAAAAACGAAACGACAGAATAATTTTGGATTATTTTTATATTATTGACAGGCTTGCTTCTGACCACTATCTCGCCTGATGGTAAACGATAATGTGGTCGACAATAATAATAATAATATCGTTTATTTGTTAAAAAGGGGCAAATTTACAATGACTTCAAAAAAATATCCCCTCATTAAAACAATGTCGATTGGAGACAGGTTATACCTTTTATCCTAATTAAGACATTTAATATTTACCTACAACAGTTGCCAACGAAACAATATTACAGAGCACATCTAATAAAAACTATGACAACACTTGCAATTCAGTGAGCGCCATAAAACATTACGAACGCAAGCATAGTAAACACCAAAGTCAATTTCGCATCCCTGAAATAACTTTGTTCTGAACATTGAACATCAATTCATCACTAGTGAGACGTATTTATTATTTATCCTCAGTAGAGAAGTAAAGACAGGAAAAATACATTAGGAGAAGTCGGGAAAGAGGAGCGAGAGAATTAGAAACACGCTTGCTATGTTTTTCCGCAATGATGAACAGGGCAGTTACCAGACGAAATAGGGGACGGAATTGATGTACGATTTTTTCTGTGGCCCCGGAAGTTTCTGGAGAAAGTTCATTTAAAGATACCAAATATTACGGCTTTGTAGGCTTTTAACGAGCTGGTCCAAGTATGAAAGGTTTTGGACACACGATTTTTTTTTTATATGAGATGAGTTTACTCTTGACTCTAGTCTAGGTCATAGATGACAGAGACAAAGTCGACGATGGAGCGAGCTTACCCAGAAGAAGCCTGTTCACTCTTATTTTCGAAGAGATTTAGAGGTTGTATGCGATTGAATATGACTGAATTGCGTTATTTTATCCACCAATATTTTTGCATCCATTTGGCCATGGACAAAACAATTCTATTCGGAAAACTGGAACATGCGTAAACGCTTCCTGCCTGCGGCTGTTACAAACCAGACCCGCATTTCCCATCAATTCATTACATTGGAAAGGAGTATAATTCAAGCGTGTAGCAACACAGTCCCTGATAGGATCATGCGTTCGCCCGCTAGGGTTTCCCAGGATCGATATGACTAGGGGTAGGCCTATGTGCTAAGCACACGTTTACAGCCAACTTGTTTATGAGACAGGCGGACGATCGATAGACAGGGTGAACGAACTACGCGCCAGCTATTAGCAAAAGCGGGCCTTTTTATGCGGGCCATATTTAGATTACAGTTGTATGAGAAAATTTGGACGTTGTGTCATTCCTGGTTCTGGAAAGCTGATGAAATGTCTTGTCTAGCAATTGGCATGTTGATGTTTCTGTCGATCAATCGTTTTAATTTAATCAGATAGCAGGTTCATTAATCATGTTTGCAGAAATCTGGGAATCTCTCGATAGAATTGACAGTCATTACGTTAAACTGTGGTCATGATATGAGCTTTGTCGAACTTTATATGTGGTAGATCTGAGAAAACTGACACACGCAAAAAAACCTGCATTTGACTGCTGTCCTAGTTGACTTATGGGGCGTTTTGGCGTCTTTTCGTCAATACTTACACACAGGAGTATTTGGCCCATGTGAATCCGCCGTAGTGATCTCTGAAGTTTATTGCTACTGTCCCACTTATATGAGAGCCAGTACATCTGACGTAGCAGCAACAGTATCGAGATTTTGTAACAACTGTGTAAATACTTTTATATGTAATATTGGATCGTGGGTTGAGTTCAGAGTAAGTGTGAAATTGTTTTATGTGTAGGATTGAGTATTAACTCTTTTCTTCATAGTGGTCAGTAGAGCTAACCACCTATTTATTAGCTTGTTTTACGATATAACGATACCTGTTGGTTAAAATTTGTATTATAATGACGACATTAACGTGTAACATTTGAACAGCGTCAATTGTCAGTGCATTGACGGTCTGAAGGGGAACTAAACTTTCAAACGAAAGTTGGTGAAATTTGAATTCGTTGTTTTGCAAGTATTATATTTCATTGGTAAGTTATTATTTACAAATATTAATTATTTATATGCTCAATTTGTTGAAATATGATTTCTAACGTATAATAAGTATAAATATTACAAATAAACAGAAGAGGTTCTTGACAATGACACCTTATTTAGAGTGGTTAGCAGCGGTAACCACCGTACAGTAAAGGCATAATTTTTCAATAACAAGTGGTATATTTTATATTGGTTTTATTTTTGTAGTCGATGAAAAGAAGAGGTTTATCAACCTGAGACATAGAGAATGCCTTATCCGGAACATGTCGATATACCTTCTGATGATGACAGTTATGCGGGTGGCGATGGTTCGGATATCGAAGATGACCTCATCGTTGAAGGTCGAAGTATGACAACGGGAGAAATTTTCCTCGGAGTAGACTTCCAAAGTACTAATCTACCTAACTCTGAATTTGAATCCGAAGATGACATGGTCTTTTCAGCCGTTACCTCCATCATCAGCACTAGCGCCACAAACTGGACCATCTACTGGATGGGTTGAAATATAGGTTCCAAAATGGAAAAATTCGATCTCAAATTTACCTCCTGACGATTATGACCCCTCCACACATCACATACCTACGGACTTGTCATCTCTGGCTGCTCACAGAGAACTATCACCACTTAGCATTTTTCAGTTATTCTGGACAGAAGAGCTTGTTCAACTTGTCACATTTTAGACTAACTTATATGCTGAACAAAATGGAGGATCTTATAAGCCTGTCACAGGAGGAGAAGTGGAAGTAGTCATTGCTCTCAATTTGGTTTTAGGAATAAAAAAGAGCCCAAGTTACCGAGATTACTGGTCTTCTTCAACCGACTTACGAGACAAGTACATATCAAAATCTGAAGTTCCCATTGTAATTTTTATAGTATGTAAGCATTTTTGTTACTAGATCTGACAAAAACGTGTAAAACTATATTTAATAATAATAAAAAAATCTTACTATATTTCGTTATTTTCTTCACAGTGGTCACCCACAGTAACCACCCCATATCTGACCCCCCCATCAACCCACATATGAAAAACAGACAAATCTACTTATAACTAACCCTAAGCAATTAAGAATACACAAACATATAAGTTTTACTCTGAAAATAAAAATCTGTGCCGCAAAGAGTTAAGGAATTTTTTTGAATTTGAGATTTTTCCTTATGTTGTTAAATCATTTTAACACATCCATTTAATACTGCTATCCAACAGGTGGCTTTTAGCTGATTTTGAGCGGTAGATTTGGCTTGAAACGAGCTTATACGTTGATCTCCTACGTCAGAAATGTCGGAGTCAATAACACAAACTGTAAACAATTTTGTTTGTTAACATAAATTTAAACTGATTAACGACTGAACGATTAGGAAGTTCAATCATAATTCATACTATCAAAAGCAAGGTATTTAACTATTCAAATAATTTAGTGGACATGGCTTTTGAAATGTTATTTACTCTTGAAGGTAATTCTATTCAAGAAGCTTGGAGGAAAGCCCACACTCATTGATGGACATTTCCAAGCTCTTTCGATGATAAGAAGAAAAAACAAGAACATAAGTAAACGACGTACATTTTCCGGAAGAGATAAACAAGCAATTTATCCAGCTCGTGAGGAAAATGACGAGGAAACCCGGCGCTAGTCGGAATTACTAAAAATATATTTTGATAGTTCTCTTTGTACGTGGAAACTTGGAACGATGCATGCCAATAATGTAAGGTAAATAACTAAACACGATTCTCAAAAGATAGTTTATTGTAGTGTTCGCAATGATTGGCGAGATCGTGTAGACGGTTGTTTTGGCTAACTACTATCTAAATATTACACAAGCGCGAGCAATTAATTTTAGCTTGAAATTAGGAAACACGAAAGGTGCCAGGTTAATTTTAATCTTTGCCACCTGTAACCACTGTCTCTCCTAAGGCTATGTTATCAACGATGAAACGCCTAGAAGTAACCAATTCACTCTCCAAGGCTCCCTAGATATAGTTACCAGGAAACGTGGACTCCAGCATGTAATTCTACTCTTTGGCTGCACGCAATATGAAAGTCCACGTTCCCAAAACGTTCGTGACCTTGTCAAAAATATAATCAGGATTTTCTTTCTTTCAATACGGACCGTAGTCCATAAATAAAAGTGAAAATGTCATTGCCAAAAATTTGTTTCAAGAAAAAAGCTTAACATATTCATTAGTTCCAACCATAACGTGCTGCAATAGTAAAAACATGACACGATTAGCCATACCTTGTGGAAGTCGTGTTTATAACGTTCTATGACGAAGTGGTCGGGGGAAACACGGGCTGAGTGACGTCATCAACGGTTGTTGTTGTGGAGGAGCTCTTAGCTACTTTATAACAGCCACACGGGTCGATATTCGAGGTTAAGCAAGGCTTGTCGAAACCCGGCCTCGTCACTATCGTTGCCATCCGGCCGGTGCTCGACCTGTGGCTCGGGAGAATGCATGGCTCTCTGTCGTTTCGTGCGACGCAGGTCCTCTGGGGACATGGCTGCTTCGGGAGATTCCTGTGTCGCATAGGCAGGAAGCCGGACGCTCGGTGTCACCACTGCGTCGACTGTCAGGAGGCCTACGGCACAGCATACGCTGGCAGTGTGCCGCTTGGGAGGAGCCGCGCCCTCATCTCTGTGGTACGCAGAGACCTCTCGCTGCCGGCCGTAGTCCGTTCTAAGGTCGGCGGCGAGGAGCCCTGGGACCCGGTGGTCTCCTTCTGCGAAACAGTTATCGCGCAGAAGGAGGCTGAAGAAAGGGAGAGGGAAATCTCAACCCCCCCTTCCGGTTCGCAGCAGGCGCATCGGGCGTCGGAGGAGAGCATACGCTGCCCTCTTCCAGCCCACCTAACTGGGTTCAGGGGCGCCCCTCCCCTCCACCCGCCCCAGGGCAGACGACATCCATGACGATTTCCCCCCGATAAAAAAAAACCTCCGTGCTCCGGAAAGCAAGTTAAGCCACGTTGGTAACGGGTAGCCAGAAGCCAGATTAATCAGTACACAGTCTTGTCGTGTTTCCAGTTTAATGATTTTTGCTTAGAGCTGGTTTTATAAGGCATAAATGTTTGAAGTCAACATGTAACAAGTATCCCATATTAGCAAATATTATGATTATTTAATGGTTAGTTCGTCCTTTAGTTAAACTAGTCTTGTGACCCCCAGTTTGATTTTTTTCACTAAAATACTAGTTTTTCAAGGCTTGAGGTACCTACCTACTTATTCAAAATATTTCCGCGGCACAAGCAAAACAGGTTTCTAGTATTGATATTAGGACATTAAACTATATTATTACATAAGTAAAAACACCTCTTTTTGTTAACCATGGAGATAATCACATAATCTGTAACCGATTAAAAACGTCAATTACAAACAAATTGATAAAAACAATTTAACAAACAATGTTCAGATTAGCGTCCTGTCAATTTGACAAAGATAACGACAGGTTAATCATATCTATTAGTACACAATTAATATTATCTTCAGTTGTAATTAAGTAATTTTTATAAATACGCTTTAATGGGCCGATTCACATAGATATCATGGGGCCATTAAAATTCTCTCCACGAGTGGCGATAAATAGAACACGCCTTGTGCACTGAGGCCCGATATCATCAACTGACAGTCTGAAAATTTCATGTAGTTTATATCCCATAAGAGGGAATCATGATCATCATCCGCAGCCGAAAGACGTCCACTGCTGGACATAGGCCTCCCCCAACGGGGTGTTTGCCATAATCGCCACGATTGGCAGGCGGGTTGGCAATCGCAGTGTAGCTGTTGCAATGCACAGAGAATGGTGCTGCCCATTCTCTGGTGAGTCCTTTAGTCGCCTCTTACGACACCCCCGGGAAGTGGTGGGATGGTGCTGTTCTTTTACGTCCGACACCACACAGAACAAAAATAAATGAGCTTATGAAGTCAATGAAATATATCTCCAGTCCTGTTTTTTTTACAATAACACCAGTACCATTTAAAAGGTGCCTTTGCGAGGCGAACGCTACAGCTGTCACCAATATGACATCTTTGAGGTACTTCTCTTTACTTTAGGCCATGGGGTAAACACGCACGGACCGTGATCCTTCTTAAGGTAAAATGAAGGTATCATCGACACGAAGAAGAATGTAATATATACAACGCATGCCTTGAGACACTCAATCATGACGTAACATCGTAAAGGCCACCAGCCAGCCTTTCCGTCACAATTTACCAATAAACTCCATCAATCAACATCTTCGACACCTAATTAACTCCACAACATCCGATATTGCGCACATCTTAAGATTAAATAGCCCAGCCGAGCGTGCAAATAGTAACGTTGCACGAAAACAACAGTTTTAAACGAATCGAGGAGTTATTTAAGCAATCAACACTCATGTAAGCCGGAAATGGTACTGAAATGGAAGGCGGCGAGCATATTGTGCATGCAATGCAACTATTCGTTTATGAGCGTGAGGTTATTGACTGTCTGTGGTTATGCGAACACGTAATAAAAGAAGGTGATCAGCTATCTAGGTTAGAACTGTCTAAAAAATCTAGATTAAGATGTGAAAAAACCGGTACAGCGCAAGTAGGCCTCGCACACGAGGATTTCCGTATCCGTACCATAAACAAAAAAAATCACGTTCCTTGAATGGGGGCTTTCTTTAATATTTTACGTGACTTCAATCTTTTCGTTCAGCTAAGAGATGACAGAATAAGTGAAGATTTCATTGTGAAGTAAAGGTTCATAGTCTTCCATATCTTGGACACCATTTCCAGT
Organism: Mamestra configurata; assembly: GCA_002192655.3. Lineage (NCBI taxonomy): Eukaryota > Metazoa > Arthropoda > Insecta > Lepidoptera > Noctuidae > Mamestra > Mamestra configurata. The sequence continues at coordinate 116,420 of NDFZ01004711.1, read as the reverse complement.
AAGCTGTAGAAAATAAAGTCGTATTCCTCCTACTTGACAAAGTTTTGAAGATCAGGGGGACTATGAAGTCTTAAAACGATCATGATTCCGCTCTAAGAGAGAGACGGAGCTATACATAGCGAATAGCACTATCCCGTTTACATCATCGGAATTGGATGGCATTAGCACGTCATAGCAGGGCTGCAGTACAGCCCTTGCGTAGCTGCGCTTCTTGCACTAATCTACTTTGCCAAACGTAAAATGTCATTTCGTCAATGGTGCAAGTGTGCAACGAGGTTGTGTTTTACGAGGCTCTGTGGCGTTATGCTAGTCTATGCTTGACATTGACTGTATTTGTCAGTGCGTGAAGCTACTTTCTAAACATTTCCATAGTAATATGGCGATCGAAGGAAAAGAACATGTTTCTTGTTTTGCGTACTGGAATAATATTGTCGACGGTATGCTAATTATTTGGACACACTGCAAACTGTGTAAGACCTTCTTCAACATTGATATTTGTAACTCGAGTTTAAACTAAAATATCCTCTAAATTATTTCAGTCATTGTGTGTCGAAAACATTGTACTCAGGCAAGTTTTGGGACCTACAATATCAAATCAAAATCATGCACGGCTTAATTCAATGGCAGACTACAAACGTCTAAACAATACAATGTACTGTCAATCTTCCCTCAAAACAATGCGGTATTGGACAACCCATTCCAGAGAGATAACGGGAGCAAAATACATACACAAACTCACGCCACGCCTTTTCCATGGGTGGAGACAGAAACTACGTAACACCTGTTACGACCCTTGCATAATCTTTTTATTTTATTTACAATGAGAAGCAAAATGTAACCACACATCAAAGCCTCCATACTTAAACTACAACAAAAAAAGAGCGAGAAAATACGTCCAACACCAAATAAAATTCCAGCTACGCTCCGTCCATATCATCCCTTACAATTACAACCGTGCCAAATCCGGAACAGAGACAAAATCTCCCTCAATTAGAAAGACAACAGATAACAGGATTAATTCAGCTGACCCAGATAAGGGGGGATCCGCTTATAGGATGCTCCTCGAGCTTCTAAACGATAGATAGATTGGTAAATGCGTGGGACACGGAGATTGATAGCAGAACTGTATTGGACGTTTTAATGTCTCCGTTACTCTGAGGACTAAAAAAGAATGAATGAGACCTGTTTATCTAGCGATTACGAAGAAACAATTAAGGTTTTAAAAAAAAAAATTGGATTTCCGAAAGCATCCACGGTCGTATCATTATCTTGGCATTATTAGAACTGTTCTCTATAATCTGTGGTCAGAAAGAAATGGCCGCGGCTAGCCGTGATCACATGCATTCAGCGTATCGGTTTGTTATTCAGCATTACCGACTCTGTTATCGAAACTTATTACCAACAACCTTCAAGATCAAACTTATCGATTCCAAGGATTGAATTAATGACGACATTAGTGATATCAGTCTCACGGGAGATATGTCTATAACTAAGTACATATCAATTAGGGTAGGTTTACGAAGCGATTACTAACTGTGAACTGACCCTTAACTAAATTAATGATCCTAGTTAAACTAAAGACCGATAAAGTATTAACTATGTCAATGTTAACTTCGTCATGAAAATCTATCCGGAAACTACGACCAATTCGTTTTTTTTTTCTTCAAATTGGAACTTTGGTGACTACCGTAAGGTTGGATGTCATTCTTGAAAGCTACCAAAGGTTTCGTGCACCATAATAGCCTCTCACCCTCAACTGACACTTAAAAGTTCGTGAGCTGTCAGAGTACCATCGCGTGAGAGTTGGCATTATCTATTTTCGACTACTTTCACTCCTGAAATTGGGTGTGACTATGAAACAAACACCTTTCGAGTGGCTTATTTTTCATCGAAGTGTGGTTGAAAGTTTAGGCACTTATTCAACGTTTATCAAGACGTTATCGTTCTTGTATTGTGAAGTTATTTTGGCTAGCATCCAGTTAGTATGAGTAACTCTCACCGTCCTTGTAAACAAGTCTAGGACTTCAATCAGCGTAGGAGTATTTACCCCAAGTGCCTTTACACCTGCACCATGGATGCCGTTATAAACGTGGCTAACCTAGTGAGGCCCAAACTAGATTTGTTTATTAGGGTTAATCGGACTCAGAAAGAAGATAATCAGACATCAGTATGTCTGATTGTCGTAAGGACAGTTCCTGGGCGGGAAGTCTCGTACACAGTCAATCTCGAACGCGATCCACGGATCAAATCATTATTGATTTTCATCCTCCAGCCTTAGAACCTTATTGACCGAATTCGGTCGGTAGGCGGTCGGTAACGCACCTCCTTCGGCGAAGCAGTAATGCTAGCGAAGGGGGAAGGGGGCCGCGCGAGGCGGCCGAGGCGGCAGTTGGGGCGAAGACCTTGCCTTTCGCAAGGCCTTCGCCCAACTGCCGCCAGAGCCTGCCAAGGTTGCGGAATTTGTTCGAAAGAGTCACCGCGGCCCTGGAACGCAAAGGGCTTTAGAAGGAACACGTATGGGTTTCAGTCAGTAAGAGTCTGACACGCCCTTCCGCTCCACCCAGAGCGGAAGAAGTCATTTGATGATTTCCCATCCTTAAAAAAAAAGGCGGTCGGTAACTTTGTCGAGACTTCCTGCCCTGATGGTCATACCTAGAGATATTCGGTCTACCCATACCAATGAGGGTGTTCTGAAATGACATGCACCCAGCACTGAGGCGTAAGGCCCAGGAACGTCCAGACCTTTCCCATAAGTAGCGCCAACTGGTGGTGTGAATTTTCTTGAAAACTCTCATTGTGAGTAACGTCTGTTTATGAAAATAAAAAGTGCGGCGGTGTTTCGCGTTACAATCGATTCATGCAACTTCAATTGTTATCGCAATCGGCATCATTTGGCATTTCCTCTGCCTCAAATGACGACTGCAATGGATTCAGTTGCTGTTTACAGTTGTGTCGCGTAACTTTACTATCAATCGAGTACGATAGTAGTCTCTATGTGTTTGTAAAATGGGTTTTTATGTCTTCAGGTTTTACAGCGTTTTGCTTTGTGTTCCAGCCGGTCTATTCTGTCAATAACTCACCATGTACACTTAGGTGAAGAGAGCATGAAGTGAACTGTCATTAGTATTTTTTTTTTATTCATATGCACCGTGCGTGTTTCATGTAAGTGCTAAATTAATATTATTCTTTCTTTCTTCTTTCTAGTATTAGCTATTTGCAGTAGTGTTTATAGTTATAGTAGCCAGCGTAATAATCAATACTGAAAATGAATAGAGGAAAGGAAACCCAAACTTTGGAACGGGTTTTGACGTTTTGAACGCCAGAGCATAAACGCATCGGCGTACCCACGACGCCAAGCCATATATTCGCCATACTTTTGTCGCATATTTTTGACGTTTGGCGTACATGGCACGCGCTTGCTTGTCACGTATATGTGATAATGGCGTTGAAAGAGAAAGCTTAGTTTTCAGTTCTGAGGACTTCATTCCAAGAATCGTTCTAAGGTTCCAAGTATTCCTACCAAGAGAAACAGGGTACATGTGTTACGCTATGACAACGAAGAAAGGTTCAATATTGAAACAATACGCTCCAATCACAGATAAGATTGAATTCAATAGGTTTGAATTTCGAACAATCGACAATAAGAGTTTTTTTTTTTAATATTTCACATAGTAATACCTGAACACACGATATCAGTGTTTATTTTCAGACTTGTTGAATAATAAGGAATTTCAGAGCACTTACTTGTTCTAATAATGCTAATAAGTGTATAGTAGATTGACGAACACGTCTGACTATGCATGCTCGGCAAAATTGAGACATCTGTGAGAATTACAAGTTTATGACCGATACTGGTCTATCTTGCCAAAGGGTATAGTGCTACACAGATACTGGAAGATGAAGAAAATGTTCTATTCTATTCTATTTTTAATATATGGCAAACAAAGCCGATGACGACTATTCTGCCAATGTCCCAAGTAAATTGGAGAAGCAAGTGTGCAATATTTTAATGATTAGGAGAAAACGGCGATGAAGAAAATGTTAAAAAACTATTCGGGTCATTATGACACTATTGTCACTTTGGTCGGAAGGTAGGCCTACACTGTCTGAAAAATATCGCTATCTATACTATACTCATATAATAAAGATGAAGATTTTGTTTGTTTGAACGTGCTAATCTCTAGAAATACTAACTCCCTAACTACTAACATCGGATTTGGAAAATTATTTTTGTATATGATAGCAACATTCATGAGGAAGGCTATAACGCTATACAGCAACGGAAAAAACGGGATATGCGCGTACGAAGTCGCGGGCAAAAGCTATCAGTGATGATAAAAGCCATTGTTACCATAGAACTGGCTGTATTGAAAAAGTTGCACGCTGCAGTCCGTTATTACCATCGAAAACTAGTGTTGTAACTTGTAATTGGCATGTTTATAAAACCGCGCAGTAAGCTTGTTGGGCCGGTCATGCGTTCAATAGGGCACCGGGCGTATCGACCGGATCCCGCCAATTAGGTTAACGGGGGATTTGCCTACATACCACTTCGCTTCGGTTTTTGTTTGAATCAAAACATTATCGAATAGGGATGTGGCCTGGGTTAAAAAAATATGATTCTATTTAGTCCGTCAGTTAGATTATCGAAAACTATTGGATACGTATTTATTATTTTATCAAATTAATAAAAATTACGAAGATAAAACACATGAAAGATAAGGAGTGGGGGCTTGTAACGTCACTTTCCAGTAAAAAGTGTACTGGTAAGTGACGTCACACGAGTTTTCAAAGCACTGTATAGTCTTCATTTGTTTTTTGTTTACGTGACAACAGAAAAAATACGTGTCCAATATTTTTTGGGAATCTATCTGACGGACTAATTAGATTTTTTTAGTCAAATACCATGTTGCGTGTGATGGATGACTATGCTATTCTATTGCGGAAGTTTTGATGGTTACATACATGGATAAGCTAACGCATTTTTCTCATAGGGTTATGGAAAAACTAAAGAACGCCACTTGCCTCGAGCTTTACAAACTTCTTTTGCTTCGTTTATATCTAAACTAATCCATACTACAATTTTTTTTTTCTTTTTTTTTTTTCGAAAGTAACTATATGTCGCTTAGAGACTAACCACGCTTATTCAGCTATGTTCAGGATTTGTCCATAGACAACAACGATTTTGTAAGGAGATACGTACGCATCCGTTCAGCTTTCCGCGTCTATTCAGTTTTCGCGGCAAACAGGCATAAAATGAGGACAAATGAGTGTTTATCATGCGAATTCTATATAGAGTTCATCAGAACCACCCGTGTACAGCGCTGTTCCGCCACGTTCAGGGCTGTAAGCGGTCGCAACTTGTCGACCAGGCGAGTCGTCCATGTTGAAGGCACAATACTAAATGAGTAGTTTACCGTTTTGGCAGCAAAGAGTATGTAATCGCTTCTCATATATCTAGCGCCGTACGCAGTAGATAGCGCTTCAGCGGAGATAAAACGCTGTGACGGCTTTTCACAATCTTACGATGCTGGTCGCGGCTGACAGAAGCAAAACTGTATAAAGCCGCGTATCCACTAGGCAACATTTGACGCGCAACACGTCGCTCAACCTGTTCGGTAACGTTTCACAACAGCGCTAGCTGGTGCACAATATGAAAACGATACAAAATCATGGGTTGCTCGTTGCCGGTAAAGCCTCGTGACCACTAGGCAACATTTGACGCGCGATGCACAACATGGTGCTCCTCATGTTGAACGGCAACGAAGATGTTTTATTTAGTAACATTGTCAATGTTGCGCGCCTGCTCGCAACGTCGCGCGTTGTTGTGCAACGTTGCTGAACATGTTGGGCGTCATGAGTCGTCAAATGTTGCCTAATGGATTCGAGGCTTAAACATGATGAGCAACATGTTGTGCATCATGTCACGCGTCAAATCTTGCCAAGTGGAAACGCGGCTTAAGTATGACCAAAATCGTTCAGCGAATGGAGCTGAATAAATGTAGTCTCTTAATTTTGGTACAAAGAAAACTCGGACCCGGGACTCGGCTTAAGCTTAAGCAAAAGCCTAGAAACACGCACGCCGGTTGTTTTGGTATAAAAATTAAGTTCGGCCTCATAAGAAAGAATGCATTGTTATTCTTCCTTTCTTATATTATTCTGTGAGCTATAATAACTGTTCATGCGGTAGTAAAAAGATTAGCTTGTCAACATAATTCTTGGGCTGATTGCAGGCGCCGTGCGTGCATTGAAAACATCACTCGTGTATAGTGGAAGTTTTTTAACAGGCCTGTGACTATTCATAGATCGTAAATATTAGTCGGTTTATATAACCGTTGTTCTAAAACAGTGAGAAAATATTGATGGCTGAGCCAACAGAATCTTTGCATCAAACAACTCTATCTGAGGACCTTTTTAATCTAATTGGCTGTCAAATCTCAACAAATAGATATTTTCGTTTGCTTGCATTGTTTTCGACAGCAAATCCAAACAGCTTATTGAAAATTCAGCCTTCAAATTATTTGAATTCTCTACGGTGATTCCACGTCAGTTTGAGGAATAATTTCACATACTGAAAGCATTCACAACCAAACAGATAATAATATCTGATAAGTTCATGAAATTTGCTCCAACTGTTAGAGATATCTCTCAAAAATCAATCACAGGCGTTCAGAAACTTGCAGCAAAATCCAGTCAAATCAATCTAGACACAACATCACAAAACCACGCAGGAAGAAAGGCAGTTATAATGGATAACCTTATTAGTTAGATCCGGTCGGTGGCAGTGGCCTGTTGAGCGAACGCCGCAGGTGCAAGTTAACGACCCACTAGTTGATCCGGGCGCGTAATACCGTATCTGCGAGTTTGGGAGTTACGGGTTCAAGCCAAGCTCTCAGGGCTCGGCTTATGGCGAAAAGGCCAGGGTGCCGTTATTAAAAAAAAAGGAAGTTTCAAAATATGAACTCTGGCCAAAAAATTCGAATTTGGACCGAATTTTTTTTCTCTATATATTTGATTGTTGTGTTATTTTAAATACCGTACAACGTTGTTTTTGAAGTTATATTGACACCCATTAATACATTTATCTGAGAATCATTTAGATTAATTCAATCAGACAATTTGTACTTGAGAGTTGTTTTGATGAAATTAATACTTACTTCAGTAAATTCATGTTTGTAACGCTATGGCGAATAACATGCTTCCAATCTAATACTTATCTGCAAATTGCAAGAAAACTAAAAATTGATTACGCGGGTCTCATGAACGCATTCCGCTTAAAGATAGGTACTTCTCTGCACAATATGTGTACATAATGTTTTGTAGGCCAACGATGATCGACCGTATCTGAACAATTAGGCTAACGAAGGATTTGGCCGGGAACAGAAGTTACTGATATTTTTCGTGCGAAAAATTCGGTTCAATTTTTTCGAGTAATGATGTATTCTAAGAGATTCCGAAAATTTAACAATACTCGCTTTGTGACTCGCGAAGTTCCAAAAATAAAATGTGAACAGATTATATGGTTGTTCAAAAGTTGTCAAAGATGGATGCTAAATATCTGTGACGCATTCTTGACGCGCTATGTTAAATGATTGGGAAGTTCCACTGACAACTAAGTTGTTGTCAGTAATCGAATAGGAAAAAAGTATTTGTATCTACACAAATCGATTAAAAGCAGCCTTGTTACGAAAAAACTTTAGGTATTTTGTTTTTGACGTGACGACGTGTAATATATTTGATGAACGCCGGCTGCACGCACGAAAAAGGATAACTCATTGTAACGTTACGTTCATTGTAACGTTGCGATCATTTCATCAATGTTTTGTTATGACTTCGTCACGTTAAACTATCGTCCGTAAACCGACTTTACAGACTACCAATTTTTTTGCTTGATCTTCTCAGATCTCAGGAAGTTGCCTGTATGACCTGTGAATGACTTGAGGTACGGTACCAGTGTCATTCGAACGTTGACTTCTGTGGTGTCTATATTTCAAAGCGAAACTTGCAAAGCAGTGCTCACGGATAAAGATAACAGTTTCACATTTTCAACAAAACGCAATACCATAAAGATATAATTTAATAAAACAGCAACATTGCCACCAGAGGCCCTAGACAAAGTAGACAAGTGACTTTATGACAGCAGTAGCGTGGCGAAGGCAGTTGTCAAAATGTCAAAAATATATGGGATTGACAACCGCTGACGAAATTTCACGATAATAGAATGGCATTTTGTTTAGAGCAGTGCTTCCCAAACTGTTCTGCCATGGCCCGGTAATTTACACACTACCCCTTCGTGACCCAATCAATACTTTCACCCTCTCCCTACCCCGCTGTTTACATCAAGTAAAATAATAAGTACACATTTATGTTTACTAGAAGTATGTTTATATTAACTATTAAAAATGTTTTACTAATATTTCGGTATCGCCTATTTAGTGATATTTTTAAAACAAGGCGGGAATGCTGCGACCCGGTATTTTATTTTGATGGCCCGGTACCGAGTCGCGACCCACCAAATGGGAAACGCTGGTTTAGAGCCTCAGATCAATCAACACTGCAGTAATGGCTAGTTTACACAGTGCGAGTCAGCCTGCCAAATAGCTGCAGTAACTCGCATCCGAGTTACCTCAAAATTTTTGTTTTCACTCGTCTGCCCGGCGACAGTGACTCGCACATGACAGCAGCTCGGACATCACTCTTGCTCGGACGCGTTCGGCAGTAAGCTCACCAGTGTCAGCCAGGCAGTTGCAAGCGACTACTGTGAAGACAGCTGAGGCGAGCCGAGCTACTGGCATACGAGTAAGCAATCCGAGTAATTGTCTACTGTCTAGTCAGTAGCTCGCACTGTGTAAACTAGCCATATGAACTAGTCTCCCCGCCACACAAACTCAAGAATTATTAACATCTAATTCCACATGCCCCATAGTAGAAACAATAGGACCATTCACGACCGCCATACAAACCCATACAATGCGATTATGCACCTGTTTTGAATCACTTGTTACGCGATCTAAGTTGAACGCTGAGTGTTAGAGGTATTTGTTGAGGCCATAGGAAATAACAGAGGGATTTTTAAAATTTTCTTTTTGATTAGTGAGGCGGAAAGGTGGAATTCCAACTATCTACAATGGCTGTTGATATTGTGGTCATAAGATCTTTTGTATTTACTTATTTTAAAAAACGTCATGATTTTATCTGCCTAGCCTTTTCTCAACTATATTAGGGTCGGTATTCATGCCAACCCTGATTGCCAGTGTTTTGATTCATTGTCATGTCCTTCTTGTATAGACAAAACAGTCCACAGAACAAGAGTCACTGATTCACAACACAAGACCAATGGATCCGTACCCCATTCATGTCCTTGCGAAAAACTAGGACAACGCAATGCAAAATACACAAACGAGGATCTCAGCAAGAAAATTTCCGCAATATACAAAATTAGTTTAACACAATAGTACGGAAATGCGACACATTTCGCATGTTTGTGTTGCAACAACATCACTACGGTGTTATTCAACTGAAATAAAACGTTCTACCATTACGTAATATGTATTTAAAAGATTGATCAACAAACAAACAAGGTTTTGCTCTACATAATAATATGTTATGGTATTCTTCTTACATTACCAATTCTTATTTCTGTCATGATGGAGGAAAATATGGAGATGTACAGTGTAAATTCTATTGTATCTGCATAAATTCGTCGCGCATTTCTAAGTCCCCGGTATATTGTTTGCTTAAAATGTACGATTAAAAGAGACGTGACGCGAATTTGTAAATTAAATTGAGGAAACATTTTCCAAAAATGTTCTGGCTCTTTGGGAATTTAAATCCGTCTTGAAGACGAGAGTAAAAAGGTGGTGTCTAAGCGGGTGTGCTCCATCGTCGACCACATCATCGCTTACAATCAAGTGAGATTTTGATCAAAAGCGAGCAAATTAAAAATGAAAAAAAAAAAATGCCGGCCCAGTGCGCATCGGACTCGCGCACAGGCTCACGCAGGGTTCCGTATCATTATCTATAAAAACGGCAAAAATAACACGTTTTTTTGTATGGGATTCTGTTTTTTTTGTATTTTTTGTTATAGAGGCAACAAATATACATAATCTGTGAAATTTTCAACTGTTTTACTATCACGGTTCATGAGATACAGCCTGGTGACAGACGGACAGACGGACGGACAGCGGAGTCCTAGTAATAGGGTCCCGTTTTACCCTTTCGGTATGGAACCCTACAAACAGCTACATAAGCAGCGGTTCAAGACAAGGATGGGAAATCATCAAATGACTTCTTCCGCTCTGTGTGGAGCGGAAGGGCGTGTCAGACTCTTATTGACTAAAACCCATCCGAATTCCACCTTCTAAAACCCTTTGCGTCTCAGGGCCGCGGTGACTCTTTCGAACGAATTCCGCAACCCTGGCAGAGCTCAAGAACCTAACGATTACGTTCTTGATTAATGTAGACGAATTCCCTTGAAATTCAGTATGTTTTATTTTCAAAATTCTCAGTATCAGAATTAATCCCAGACCTTTGCAATCTGCCCATCCGTTTCCGAGATCCGGCACACAAACTTCTCGAAACACCTGTTTACACTCAAATGGCATATAAATAAGCAAAATGGGGTTCCAGTATTCGTCAAAACAAACGGCCGCTTCCATTTTATTTATACACTGACCACCGCCATATTGGAATTTGAATTACAACAGAATCAAGAACAGAATACCCGTCAGTCGGTCAATTTTCTTTGCATGTTCAGACTGACATAAAAACAAGGTCGAGTTACTTGCTACTTGCTTGAAAACTAGCCTTATAACATAACTACCGCTTGTAAAATTTATTGCAGCCTCGTCGGGCACAAGTGACTGTCGAGCTAGTGGATCGATACTCAGGTTGAAAACTGCGATGGAGTTTTCTGAGGAAATTGTATCTTGTTACCGGCAAAAGGCCGGCTGGAAATATTCCCGGGAAATTGTGAGTGCAACGCGGCGAGTATGTTCTTACCGGGTACTTCCTGCCTGATGGCGTAAAGTGTTAAAGGTACTGAGTACAGACGCTAGCACATGAAGCTACCCGAAACTGTCAAATTTTCCCAATCAATTTTGAACGTAATGCTTTGGCGATAAAGTTAAAAATGTATTAAAGAAATTTGACAGATTGTTGTAGCGTGATGTGCTGCACATAATGTATACATATAGACATGGGGGGAAGATGGCAAGTTGAATTATGTTAGTTATGTGTAGTTGCTAGTTATGTGTAATAGGAAGCGAGTCTATTGACATAAAGAGTGAACAGGTGAATGGGCCCCAGGCTGTCATGGTCAGAGAGCGTTAGACCAACAATTCAGTTAGTTTCACGACAACCAAGGAATATTCTTCATATCAGCCGATAGACGTCCACTGCTGGACATAGGCCTCCCCTAAGTGTCGCCACAAGAACCGGTCCTGCGCGTCACGCATCCATCGGCTACCCGCGACCCTCACCAGATCATCGGTCCGGTTGGAGCCGCAGCGTTGGAGGCTTTCCAAAGCTGCGTCTTCGTACGCGTACGCGTACGCGGAGGAATAGCATGGCTCATAAAATTTTGGCGAATTTTGGAATTATACCTTACAGAAGGTGAACCGATGACGTGGTGAAGGCCGCGGGAATCCGCTGTCCAGTCGATGTGGGAGCCCTATGTCCAGCAGTGGACATCTTTCGGATCAAATGATGATGATGACGATCCCTTCCGGAACAAATAGCAAAAACTGTACACACGGATCATTGACTACGTAACAATAATAATGACCCAAATTATTATAATAGCACTTAACTCTTCATCATTGTGTGCTATTTTCCCATGACGACATGATGTTGCACTTTGTATCACGCGACATACAACCAATGTAGTTTGTCCTTTAGTAATTCACTTAGTTTGAGGCTGAACACATTATGGTATTAACAGAAGATGCATTATTATTATGATTCTAAGTAGGATGTTGGGTTCAAATTGAATTACTTGCTAACTTATAATATTACAAGACGTGTGTTGAAAAGGTTTCTCATCGGCAAAGGTGACGAAGTTCCATACAAGATTCCATTAAAAAATGATGTCTCCAGCCTTTTCTCCATCATATTGGGAATAGCTTCCAGTGTAACCTGGTGCAGTTGAGTACCAGTATTTTACATGAAGCAGTTGCCTATCAGACCTCCACAACCCTGGAACTGGGTACCCATTGACAAGGCTGGTGCCTGATTTCCTGGCTTCTGATGTTAAAGATCTACTAATGACAGCAGGGATCAACAGCTTAACGCGCCTTTCGAAGCACGGAAGATTGTCGGTATGTTAAAATGGTTACCCACACACAGAGCATCCGAGGAAGTGTTGCTTAACCTAGAAGATTGACCGGTACGGGTGTTATTATTTAGCCACGAGACATATTCCATATGTGTAAGATTTTTAATAATTTATTGATTAGACGGAGAAATATAGATTTAATACAAGTAAATAAAACAGAATCATATATCTCATGTGTAATAATTTTATCTTGCCAGTCTAGTTTACAAAGGTCACAAGCTAGCATATTATTATGTACTATAAAACGATTATGTTATGTATATCGCCAATAACTCATTAGTAAGATGCATGAAAGGTTCCCTTCAATGTGGCCCATTAATTAGAATTATATATTATTACATATATTGATATTTTATTTTATTAGGAGTATTAGTAGGGAGACTTGAATGTGAAACACACCCTTACTGCAACCACGAAAAGGCGAGGTCAAATTGTTACCATGGATAAGTGGTTGACTGTACATTTCAATGTGAATTTAGTTTATTTTGGAAGTCTCTTTTTTTTCTTAAATTTCTTTTTTTTTCTAAAATTTCGTTAGCTAGTAGTCTGGAAGGAAGACGGTATGTACATGTATTTGTTATTGAATTCTAAATGAGTATTAAATTTACATAATCAAGAACTGTAACATAGCTCATAATATTTCATGAACACTTGACAAGATGTTATATTAACGGATGCAAATAAATATTTTAAATTTATTTCCTATGTAACATATACATAGGAAATAAATTAAAAATATTTATTTTCCAAGGTTGGACACATGATGAATTTGCTTAACTAATTAAAATCATAAAATTACTCACAATATATGATGGCAAAACTTAGTTCAGGTACATATCAGTCTGTAAATGAGAACTTTTCAACTAGACGATGTGATAGCGAAATGTTATCATTTGACTTTTATTTGACCCTTTCACAAAGTTACAATAACTGAGATTATCAAATAAAAGAGCAATAAAGTTTTAAGTTAAAGAGTAGTAAATGCTCACACAAATCAACTTCTGAAACTGTTTATACACCTACACCATAAAAAAATGGTATGAAGGTTTATTTAATTGGTACTTGCAACTTGTTTACTGGTTATCCATCAGAAGTACACTTGAAGCTATAAAGAATTACCTAAAAAACATATATACAAGACAAAACCATAATCCTCCTTTCAGGCTTCGCTACAGTTGGATAATAATAAAAAGATAGAATAAAACCGAATTCATAAACATTAGACTAACTACATGTCAATCTATATATAAAAGTAAAACACAAGACTATATAATAAAACATACAAGTAATTAATGGCTACAACAAACATAAAACATTGGACACTGACACATCACACTTACCTGGAAGTGAGTACAGTCAATTACAATCAATAGGAAAACAGCATTTAAAAACATTAAAAAAAAAACAAAAAATGCCTAAACCTTAAACATGTCATAATTTTGCCACATGTCTTCAAACTAATGAAGCGGTTTATTGGAGCTTGTGGCTAAAAGAATAACAGCCGTATGGGTTGATCAAGGTTTAGCAATGCTTGTCAAGGTTGGTCTGTGGATGGGTGACCATCTTAACATACCAAGCTTCCTCCGTGCCTCGGAAAGCACGTTAAGCCGATGGTCCCGGCTGTCATATATAGATCTTTGGCAATCGTTACGGACTGTCAGAAGCCCGTAAATCTAACTCGTCTTGCCAAGAATTACCATGTTACCCAGTTAATGGGTTGTGGAGGTCTGGTAGGCAGCAGGTCCACCTAAAATACTGGTATTCAGCTGAATCCGGTTCGATAGGAAGGCGACACCAATATAGTTGGGAAAGGGCTAGGCAGATGATGTCTTCAAACTATTAAGCCTATTCCAAACTATTTTGGGGCTGAATTCCAGTCTTACCGGATGCAGTTGAATACCAGTATTTTACATTGGGAGCTGCTGCCTATCAGACCTCTACAGCCTATTAACCAGGTAACACAATACCCAATAGGCATAATACTATTCCCTAAGCATGGGTCAATTTAGACACAGAAACCGAGTCACAGTGTAATAGTGAAATAAGACACTTATCAAACTGCACAGTCACCGTATATGTTTACCAAATTGTTCACTTATTTTGGCAGGGACTGTACATTAAAAACTTTCACTATGTGCAGGCTGATATGACTGAAATACTTTCTATTTAACTTGGTGACTCATATTTTATATATAGATTTTGAACCAACATTGTGTGTGTACTTGGTATACATGCTTAGCTAGACATGATCCTAAACACCATAATTATGCAATTATGGAATAGCCCTAAACCAATGAAGAGTAATTCAAATGATAAAGGTAGTATCATTAAATACTCAAGTTCTGATGGGCAGGCAATTTTTGGGGGACCCTCTTCATGTTAAATGATCATCTACTCTTTAGAATGTGCCACTGCCACACTGGAGATAGGCGCGGTGAGTGTATTTTGTTGCAGGAATACTTGTCGCTAGGGCGGCGAAACTAGCTTGATCTATTTGACTGAAAGATCTTGACAATTCAAGTGTAGTACTTGATCTATTTGAAATAAAGGCATTTGATTTGATGTTCAAAAAGAGCTAGCTCTCACTTGCAGCCTAATTTGAATAACATACAATTTATTGTTGTAACATGACAAAAAGTAACCAATACTTTTTAATCATCTGCTTTTCAGATGACAAGGCAAAGATGAAATGGCTTTGACTTTGGACTTGCTCTTATCTCCCAAAGTCCACCATGTCTTCTGATTCCATTATGTCACTACATAATGGAATCCACAGTCAAGTTACTTGGAATTAAGAAGGATGAAGCAGGTTATATTTATTCTTGATAACCCAGACATTTCATGTGTCATGTCTGCCACATGCCCAACAAGCTGTGGGCCCATAAAATACAGGATTGGAGCCTTGAAACAGCAAGACGAGGCCACGGCAGGCCATGAAGGAGATGGCAGGACGACCTGGATGTGGCAGGATGGCCTTTGCCCAGCAGTAGGACAGTACGGGCTAGTAGTACTAATAAAACCATGAGTTATTCAATGTAGAGAAGCAAGAGTTAAATAACATTTGTCTAGAAAATTCAGACTTATTTTATACTGATATGACTTGATAAGGAATTTAAAATCTTAAGATTGTCACACATGATTGAATGCATGCTATTTTTCACCTCTGTATACAATCATAATTTTGTTTTATAATGCTGTTAGTAGTCATAAGCATACCATAGTGCAGTTAAGAAAAGATCTCAAGGACAACTGGGATAAACTAAGGTATTGTTTGAAATTGACATGCTTTATGAAAATTTTGTTAGCTGTGGTCAAAGCTGTTCATATTTCTAATGATAAAGTTTTTCTTTTCGCATTGACATAGTTATCTGTTATCTTAATGAACAAGGAAACCCCACCATGTCACGGAAAAAAGAACTCTAGATGAGTGGAGTCTTTGGGAAAACAATGGTGAAGTATGTAGACGAAAATTGTGATGTTATTAAGCCAATCAGTGAGGAAGAGTGGACCAGTGACTCAGCCCAGGCATTGAGGAGCAATAAATATTAATTTTGAAATATTTGTTAGAGAAATTTGAAACTTGGTAAAATGAATAATTTAGCAACTGGTCACAATAACTAATCTGCCTTTGACCTGTCGAATTAGCTATCAACAGTAGCTTAAACCTCATTTTTACCTACTCAACATTTACTGCTGCAGCTACAGCACGTTCAGCTACTGTTGGTAGCTAATTCGACAGTTGGTTAAAGGTAGATACGTTATTGAATGACCAAGCCTTAAGTCAATGACATGTTAGTTATGCTATTCTAAGTGTACCCTGGAAGATAGCACTGATGACACTGACACTGATAGATATTCATGGAAAGAACAAATAAATACCTGACCTTAGTAAATTGGGATATCAAAGAAGAATGATTATGAACATGGACCTTGCAAGAGTGTAACGTCTAGCAGTACTGGGAGAAAAGCTATGGTTTGCGTGAAACAGATACACACTTTTTTCTGAGTTACGCAGAGGTCTGGAATGGACATGTCCCTTGCCTAACAGCTACAACACTAGGAAGTGGTGACGGGCCGGTGTTTTGGGGGACTGTCTTTATGTAGAAGTTTGACATTAAAAAAGTGCTGGCACTCAGCCTTATTTGAATAAATGACTGTTGAATTGATTTGATGTAACCAGCTGCATTGTAAAAACTAAGTCAAGAGTGAATAGGTTACTTCTAGGCAAGCATGCTCCATCAACCACAATCAGGTGAGTTAGTGGTCAAACACCAGCCAATCAAAAGAAAACCAAGTTTCAGATATTTTCATTAACACAAGGTGTGGCCAGGAAGTAATGTTTCTAGCTTCTGACAAACTTAGAAACCAGGTGCTTTGGTTGTGACAGTCTCTACAGTGAACTTTGATTGGCAGTCTAATTGATTGAGGTGGGTCACATATGTAGGTACCTATTGTTTATAATTTTCCTTGTTATTTAAGCCTGTTGACAGGATTTCATGATAATTTACTGAATTTTACAATTAGTCATGCATTGTTTTAATGTTTCATCATAAAAGTGTCAATTTGGTTTTTTGACATTATCATCTATCATCAGCTGTAGGTGACCACACCTGGTGATGGCCTCCTAGAGACAGAGTAATACAGTTTTTTTTGTCTAATTGCCTACATAACAGTAAAAACACAGGTTACTAGACTCATAAGGGTGTGGTACCATTGATTATTCACACCAGTGCTCACTTAGTTTATTAATTCAGTATATTCGCGACGTAATGAAGTGAGGTGCACCCATATTTTACACGTAATATGTAGAGCATGGTGGAAAACTGGTAATCAGTCACAAAATATAAATTATGAATAAAATATTCGAAATAATAAAATCTATATGCCAAATTCCGACCACACACGGAACACGATTGATCAAAAAATAATTGTCATTCAAATTATCTGGAAGAACACCGTCTTATCTATCGATTATATCTTAGTGAAAACCCAAATTACAACAAAAATACACATAGATTACGCACTAAATACTTAAATAATAGCATATTGGCGGCAATGTAAGGTAAAAGGCGGATTAAAGCAACGAATCGATGTCGTTTCGTCTAGCAACAGGGCTGTGGCTACATGGCCTCTCATACATACCTATAACTATGTACACACCCCCCACTTTTCCCAATAAATGTTCAATATCCTTTTATCCGGTAGTCCTAATCGAAGTCCTAGAGCTCCGCAGGCGGCGTACGTGACACTATCAACCCAATAACACTCACATATCACCGCTAATGCGCGATTCACGAGACGTTTTACACCGGCGTAGCTACGCGCATACACCCAAAACGAATAACGACTTCGGTCTACGATTTATAACTATTTAACACACGAAATAACGACGTTACTATTGCGCACTGAGAACACAGAACATAAGCAAAGAAAATATGCACGATCAGGCAAAAATGATAGCAGGATTTTACCCTTCTGTCAGCAATGTCCCTTCGATCGTCGCTCCAGCGGTTTTCGGGCGCGTCCTATACCAACATTAAGACTGGATTCTCACTTTTTGGCACATTTTGTATCTTGCACAGCACAACACTGAATATAGAATTATACACAAGTTTTTATCACGGTACAATCCACCATTAGACTTTCATACACCCTCGATTCTCGAGTTCAGTCCTTTTCACGGCCATTTGCAAATTGCGTCAAAGTTCCTGGAACGTGATTGGTGTTCACTGCGCTAGTGTAGTTTGATCCAACAACGCCATCTGTTGAGGAATAACATTCACTAAAAACATAGTCATTGAAAAAGAAACCGTCTTGCAACGACAAAAGATCGACTAACATTCGCAATAATTGGACTTGCGACCTTTGGATTGGCACAAAATAGGGTGCGGTACGATTCATACGAGAACCCCGTATCGTGACGTCAAACTGGGCGTGAGAACCAAAGAGCGGGAGTTTTAAAAATTCTTTTCCAAATACAGTTTTGTTATATTTTCTTATAATACTTTTAGTATACCTGAAATTAAATCGAAGAAACATTATAATTGCTGATTATATATTGGAATAAACATGCACTCGACGATCTAGCAAAACTCACAAAACGTTCATTACGAAAATAAATCGAGATTTCTTCGATCGCCTGCTCACGTTCCGAAACAAGCAGAATACATTTAAGTTTTAACTTTTTTCTTAAACTTTTTTTTTTTAATTCAATTACCTGGCTGATGAGGCCAATAAGTCAAGTCATTATTTTGTGACAAAGACACATTTGAATTATCTTTGTTTTGGATTAGAATGCATGCAATGTAGCAAATTATCTAGCTCAGTAAGCTTCTTTGGTAAAATTCACACCAGTTAACCAAGAGTGAGATAGTTTTGATGATTCCATTTTTTTCGCGGAGACGCGAGCCAAAAAGCCGAACCTACCAATTTTACAACAAAATATCAATAATTTATCAATTTTAATTGAAAACTGCAAATTTTAGGTGTTTGAAAAAGTGTAGTTAAAGATGCCAATCAATTTAATTGATTGACATTGGTTGGAGGTAGCTAAAACAAATCAATTAGATAAAAAATCCAGAGTTGTTATTGATGTATTTTTGTACAGTGTGAAAATAGCTTAAATACTTTTTGCCGCTGCCAACTCCATTCGACGTCAGTAGGAATTGTGTCTGATTGGCGGAACATTTCAATTCTATTTCCTGATTCGTCAACAATCGCGCTTGCGCGGTTTGCCAATCCCTGCCTTTGTGTTTTCTTGTCAATTTCAATTTGTCATTTAATTTTTATCAGTGAACATTATTGTACAGTCAGCTGCATTGTTTGTTATTGTAAAATAATAAATAATAGACGCTTTAAATTGTGCGCGAGTGTCGTGTAACGTGATAGCACGGTAATTTGTGTTAAAATATTCGCTGAATCCTAGAGATAGGATTTTGTAGAAGTGTAATCATTAAAACTAGCCGTAACTCGCGTTAATTCTATTGGTAAGTAATAAATTACAGTATACTTACAGACGTGTTCTGGTCCATTTTAAGAATAAACAAAGACCGTGTTGATATTTTAAGGATTCAAGTTGTGTTCTTGTAAGAATCCGATTGGGTAAAAGTATTACGCTTTGCCTTTCCCTTTCTACAAAAACTTTTAAACACCTGATCAACTTTACTGCTATTTTATGTAACACTATAAAATTTATAGTAATTTAGCTTGCATAATATCAGCCCAATGAAACTCGCTTTCAAAGTGACGATTTTTAAACGACAATGGATAAAAGATAAATGACTATTATTTATAAATTTGAACTTAGTAAGGAATTTATATTTCCTGTGTGTTCATTTACACAATTTGTGAAATATTAAACATTGAAACTTATATTATTGTTTTGAATAAAAACTGATTGCATTTGCTTGAACAAGATTGTATCAGAATGTAATTCTTTTATCAATCAATAATTGTTGACTGATTTTACTGCATTTTCTTTGTCTTAGTTAACTATTGTTTAATATGGGCCATAAAAAGAAACTACCCACCCATCTAACAGTAAATGCTTGGTACTTCTGCAATAACATGTTACCTCATAGTTACAAGAAAAAAATAATATTTAAATCCTCACATATATTTTTGTTTTAAACTTTCGTTTTAAAATATTTTTATAATATTTACTGATTAATATTTTTAGCCATGAAAAAGATTTAAAATTAAAAACAGAGTAGGTATTTATACTATAACAATAATTTCTATTGTGTTTCACTTTCAACTTTATTATAATTAGATTTTTTTTTTCATACATTTTTTTTCATCTTATTTCTGCACTTTTATCTGTCTCTTAAAAGCCTCCTCCAACATTCTCCATTAGTAACATTATTTTCAACCAATTATGCAGGTTAAATGAAACTTCAATTGAAAAGCAATAATATTCTTGACTTAAAAAGTTATCAACCTGTCCCTACCATCATTTCATTGGGCTAAATCCCAAATATATTTTCCCTACACCTTTGTCTTCCTAGCCAAATCATATATCACACAATCTTTTATTTGGACTGTTTTTTTTTTTAATCTCCATCTACATTCACTATTCAAGCACTAATTCTTGACCCAACATAATCTACCTAAGGCGAAAGTAACCATTTAATGGATCAAAGGACACACAGATTCTAGAAGCAAATTCAACAGAAGGGATTTCAATAGTCAGTTATGGGACCTGTACCCATTGAGCCACTTCCCTTCAGATACTCAACCATTAACACCGGTTCCTGGCCTTGCTTGAGATGCTAGGGTGAATCCAATGACCTCTATGAAACACTCATACACAAAATACGCTTCCAGACATGGACCTGCAGTCAACAGTCGACTTACATACAAACAAGGTCTCTCCATACAATTTCGAAAGCAATAGTGTTCAAATCTTTAATATATTCCATTGGATGGATTATTTTTAAACCCAGTGATAAATCATTTGTAATTAACACCTTACCTATATTTACCTATATTTTTATCACTATATACACATTAATTAAAATTGCGTAAGTGATTCACAGCTAGTGAGTCTGTTCATAGTGTTCATGTGTGCTGTTGGGAATATAAATACATTGGCAAAAGATAGTGGAGTTGGTTCAAGGTTGACTATGGTAATAGTGAACTGGAAGTTTAAAGTATGTCTTAAATTATACAATGTGTAACAGAATGAATGGAATACCTCTTAAGGGGTCATTGTACTCATCGTTATAAACAACTTTTACTATGGTACAAATCGCGAAAAAAAAATCGACTGCCCCATACATTTATGTGCGCATCACACTCGACAAAATGTACTGAACAGCTGATTATTTTTCGCGATTTCGTAACCCCTTGACAAGACTGGTGTCTCTGGTGGTTTCTTGGCATCTAACTACCCGTAACCACTATTAAAGATCTACAAATGACAGCCAGGACCAACTGCTTTCCTTGTCACGTAGGATTCTCGTAACATGGTCGCCCATCCACAGACCTACCTTTGCAAGCGCTGGACATTGAAGATCGACCCGTGCGGCTCTTATTATTTAGCCAGGAGCTCTTCGCGCGAGAAGATGGGCCCTACTATGAAGTCTTAAAACGATCATGATTCCTCTCTAAGAGGGAGACAAAGCTATACATAGCGGATAGTACTATCCCGTTTACATCATCGGAATTGGATGGCATTAGCACGTCATGGTAGCCATGGTAGGGCTGTGGCCGTCTTATCCAACGTAGGTAGGAAACCTATGTATGTATGTATGATCTACAGTTTGTTTGCAACGCCCCCACGCAAACTAATTTGGTATAATGTCTGGCCTCTTATCTGGCCCCACTGCGAGTCAAAGACCATAATAAACTCGATGAGCCAAAGAGTTACAAAGACACGACGAAAGATTCGACGATAATCAATTATTTATTCAAATTAGGCTGAGAATCAGGAGTTTGTGAACCTTAAAAAGACTAAATACAATTCATCAAAACGCCGCCCGTCACCACTTCCTAGTTTTTAGCTATGAAGAAGTGGGGCAAAAAAGTCCATAGCAGTTCAGAGATCTTTAGTTACGTTTCCATAGTCTTTACGTTCTGTGGTCTTTGGTTACGTTTTCAAATCGTAAATATACCAAAGACTACTATTACTCATTTCATTTTAAAATAGTCTAAATGTTTCTTAAGCAATTTTAAATCCAAAAGTCTGTTTATTGCCTCAATTTATATAATAACAATGGCAAGAAATCTTAACGAAAATGGTGACAAAATCGAGAAACAATGAAACCTAAACATTTAAAAGGATTCCCAAAAATTGTCATGAAGCCACAATTATTACTTAATTAAGCAATTTACTCTGGAAAACGTATTAATTTCTTTTGTGTTGAAATGATAAGATAATAATGTGTCTCCTTTGTTTCTTTGTATGAGCACAGTTCGTTTCGGTAACCGTTTACAAGCTAAATTGGACCTTGTTTAGATGGTTGAGAGAATCATTTTGAATTGACTGTGTTTGTGAGCTGTTAGTCATTCAGTTATGTACATTTTAGGTATGGTTTATAAGTACGGGTGTACTCGACGTACTGTGGTAGCCTTCTGTGTTCATGGGTGATTGTTTTGATGACATATTTGGCGTTTGAACATAAAGAAAAAGTAATCAAAATTATCATGAACCTATTCTATACTGTCCACAAGTATACCTAGACTCACACAGGTGCCGCGCAGCTGTACGAAAATCAAACTCAATGTTCCCGAAATTTTTTGAACGTCACATATACAAAAGGCCGTCCACCAAAACCCTCTCGTCACCACTTCCTAGTTATCTGGAAAGAAGCAGCGAAACCAATGTGTCTACACTTAGCTTCATTCTCTATTTCTTCATCCAGTTAAGATCGTCATTCCTCCCAGATACATACGCTGTTCCGGTTCTCGACTCGAAATCACGTCTTCATCACGTTTTAATAAATACATCCTAAATCCAGACGTCTACGACGTTATCAGTAATCTAGTATTATGACAATTAAATCGTAAATCTACTTCTTGTAGGTCCGAAGTTCCAACGAAGAGTCCGAAGGTTGAAAGATTCCCAAAAGCTATTGTGATTAATCTCCCATGCATTAAACTTTTAATGCATGAAAGATTAACTTTATTAGCTTTTGCTTATTATCAAGTAAATTATAATAGCACAAGAAAACAAACAAATATATTGTAAATGTCACCGGAAAATGGCAAACTCCGTAAGATTATAAAATAAATTGAGAGATTGTAAACTCTCGATAAATTGTCAACTGAACATTTGGAATACTTTTTTACACATCAAAATTTGATAGTCTATAATATCTCGAAGTCATTCTGAGAAATTGTGGACTGACATAAAATGGCGACCACTCAGCACTATGGTCTACAATTTATCTGTTTTGGTGTGATAGTAAAATTTGAAACTTAGCCCCTCATTGGTCTTTGCTGGTGTAAGCTCACATCTTAGAATCCACAACCATAGGTTCATTCACCTCGAAACGGTGAAGAAATACGATCTCCTAAAATTCGAAGCGATCTGCTATTCAACAATCCGCATTGCCCTCCTTTTCCTACTTCTCTCAACCCACGCCCTCTCATTAAAATTAGTAGCCAAAGAGAAAAAAAATCTTTATCTTCAAGCAAATATTATTCATCGTAAGTGAAGTAACCCATATGAATGGGAACTCCTTTCGTTGTCTTTTAATAAATTAAGCGTATTTTCCCAGCCTAGTTAATAAGGATATGACTAGCTTTGCTGTCCACCTAATCATAATTTTCCTCCATGTTTTAAACGTCAAAAGAAATACCCAATAAATCAAGACATGGTTATCCTTCCTTAGATTTCTGTGTTTCCCTGCTGTCAGATTGTGTTTTCATATTTGCGTTAAGTTAAGATTTTCCGTCCAACTTTTCTACTCAATAGTTTTATAACACAATCCTGTGTCCGTCATATTTACGTCCCAAATTGTGAAGCTTTTTCCTATTAGTAGCGGAAGTGTGGTCTCCTCTGCCAGGGTTGCGGAATTTGTTCGAAAGAGTCACCGGGGCCCTGGAACGCAAAGGGCTTTAGAAGGAACACAGATGGGTTTTAGACAGTAAGAGTCTGACACGCCTTTCCGCTCCACCCAGAGCGCCTGATCTCTCTGTAGTCGTGTGGGACTACCGTCCTATCGGATTATGAGAGCAAAGGAACAGAGAGTGTACCTGTATCGCACACACTTGTGCGCAAACACAGCCCCCCATCTCCTGCGTACTTGGCTGATCTTCGTTGAGATTGGCCACAGTGACCGAAATTCGGTCAGGAGGTATATTTTACCTCATTTTTTTTAAGGATGAGAATTCATCAAATGTCTTCTTCCGCTCTGGGATGAGCGGAAGGGCGTGTCAGACTCTTACTGACTAAAACCCATCCAAGTTCCTTCTAAAGCTCTACGATCCAGGGCCGCGGTGACTCTTTCGATCAAATTCCGCAACCCTGGCAGGCTCTGGCCCTACCGGGCCCCGTCTCCTATGCTGACATCTCTTCGAGGCGCGCGTGAAACACAACACGGCATCGACCCGGGCCTGGTGGTGATCGGACAGCGAGCCACCCAACGCTCGCCGTCCGCAGGCCCGCGCCTACGGTGGCCGGGGATCGCCCTGCGACTCCCGACGCCCGGGGCGTCTTCTCCTGTAGCGGCGGTTGAGGCGAAGGCCTTGCCTTTCCCTCGCGCGGCTCGCCTCCTCCTTCGCTAGCATAACTGCTTCGCAGATGGATGTGACCGCTTCCCAAGCCTCCTCGCTCCGGACCATGGTTTCAATCAGGGCCGGAATATTTTACTTCTTACGATGCTATGCTAGCCGATAGTTAGGTAGTAACAAAAGTTTCTTACGCCTTCATTCATACATAATATACAAATCTTGGAATATTTTAGCAGAACATTGATTGTTACAATTACCATACGAATTGATCGCGTGCCGGCAGAATGTATAAATAATGTTTGTATATTAGACCTCACAAATAATTGACGTTTAATACTATTTGTACTGTTGTAGGTACAATTTGTGAGCGTACAGTGACCATGATTTGTGAAATCAACGGATTTATGGTGATTTAAGTTGTAAGATTTCAAGATTGTGTTTTTATTAATTCTATAGTTCCTTATAATATTATCAGGGGCTCAATAAAACTACCAAGCCTTCTCCAACTATGCTTTTTTTTCAAATATGCTGCGGATGGCTTCCAGTCTTAACGGATTCAACTGAATACCAGTATTTTATAAAGAGGTACCTACGATTTAAAAAAATGTATATATCAGGCCATAGGCTATAATTATCACATAATACACTTTAAAATCACACATTAAATAAATACAATAGAATTCCTCTACAACCCCGTTAATGCGTAACACGACAATCCTTAGTATGACTGGTGTCAAATTTAGCCGTAATCACTATGCTTTAGTATTAGGGGCTCGAATAGGGTTCCCAACTTTTTGTGCTACAAATAAAGTATATTAAGGTCGGCGAACTAACATGAACAGTTTTGAGAAAAGTAAACAATAATATTTTTTTTTGTCATTTTAAAAACATTGAAGTTTTATGCACAATAAAATAACAATTTATTACAATTTAAAAATATTCATATGCTACACCACAATTAAAATAAATGTGCGGCTTAGTTGTTATGGAATCAATACAAGCTCTATTTCAGTCATCCCGCCACTACGCATTCATTACGGAAAACACTCTTTCTGGGAAAGCTGTATACATAAAAATACACGAATAAAGTAGGAATACCAGCGGTCATAAAAACAGTATTTTTAGTAGTACAGTAAAAAGTATAAACGAGCGAAAAAAATTATAAAACTGTTTTTAACAGTATGGTTATGGCAGTAGGTATGGCCCTAGGCTCGTAGGTACCCAAAATATAGCTCGGATCAATGTAAAGTTTACTTTCGGTCTGTGACTGGTGATCATCCATTACACACCGAGCTACATCCCTGTCTCGGAAGGCAAGTTAAGCTATCAGTTCGTCCTTTCATTTCTATGTTCACTCAACAGAGCAGAAAAAATAGCGCCAACTTTATTATGTACAACAATAAACTACTTTAAGTTCAAAGATCATTTTAATACATAAATTACTACAAAGTAAAACTATAATTAATTACTTTGTTTACTGTGATTTAGAATAATGCAGATATTATCTTCAATTAACATTCTACTTCGTTGCTAATTATGATTACTTTTATTCTTGATGGTTCCTCTTGTATTCTTATCTCAATTTATTTCTGGTAGGCTCAGCATGTGTTGCGGAAGTTGTTCGAAAGAATCAGAGCGGTTGCACACTACGTCCGATCCGAATCCGATCAGAGTCCGTCAAAATACTGTCCGAGAAAACTCGGACCGAACTCGGATATTGCTTACGCACTACCTCCGATCCAAATCCATAATTACCTCCTTTCTAGACATACATCTGATATGGCTTCACACAATCCATCCTTCGTTTCTTTGATCTTCCCCTACTCTTATCTCATATACTTTTATCGTTTTTATCAGTGTTACCATGTTAATCAAAAATTAACTTCTAAAGTCTTAAGAACAATTTAAATTGCCATCCATCCAAACCATGATTCCTTATCCTTGTCCATGTAAATTGTTATAAGATTTTTTCAGGAAATCCAACTAAGTACTAACAGGGCCTAGTTAGTCACGTGACCCCCCACCCCCCGTCCCCTCTGCCTCTTTTCTCGGACGCAGCTCGGATTCAATACTCAATTCTTTATTGCATTCCACAATGTAAATTCGGTCGGACGTAGTGCGCAACAGTTCATACAAATAGTACTATGGCCACTTCGGCCCGTCAATAATCTTATCCGAAATAGAGATTCTCGGAGTCCCTTCCGCTGTGCCCAGAGCGGAAGAAGTCATAAGACTCAGCATGTGTCGGGGTCCATACATCTCTATTTGCCGTCATCTCAATCACAGAACAGATAAATATGTGTTCTATGATCTCAAAAGCCACCTCCTTTCTAGGTTCCCCTTGCCAACAAAAAAAACATGCGTGGCAGTCTTTGAGGACTGCCGATAGAAGTGAAAACTAAGCTAAAGCGTTCGGTGACGATGACGCGAGTTCCATGGTTTTTGTTCACCCAAAAAGTACACATATACACACAGTATACATATAGCTCATGGAAAGCATTCGGTGACGATGACGCGAGTTCCATGATTTTTGTTCACCCAAAAAGTGCTCAACGCGCCTAAAGAAGTTTTTACTTAAAAAATCCACGCTATTATTTTTTAGTAATATTAATAAAACAATGGCCTGCTCGCTATTATGTTCAGTTCTCATATTCGTAATAATAGACATTGTGTTGACACATAAAAGGAACAGTAGATTATAATATGTCAGATTGTCAGTATGCAAGGCCTCCGCATTTTTTGCATAAAATATGTAAAGGTCGCGATGCTGATAGCGTTTTCCTTTATGAAATCCGTGGTTTCCGTTTTGTGTTGAATAAGGTTATCAATTCTAATGTTACGTATTTTTTTTTCTCTAAAAATAGTAAAGAGAATTCTGCTGCATGCGACCTTCACTGCTTAGTAATTTAGTGCCCGCTGTAAGATAATATTTTACAAAACAGTTTTCTGCTTTCATATTGTTGGTTTTAAAGATCTTCATTCCAATGCAAAAAGAAAATAGCTAAGAAACAAATGGGACATCCCGTACGTCATGACGTCCGTCGGATTCCTATGTGAGAGAGAGACGGAGCTATACAGGACGAATAGCACTATCTCTTTCTCACGACGAAATCATGACGACATTGGCTCTTCGTAGTACGGCCCCAGAATGTCAGATATCTATATGATACTTAAATATACAAAAATATACCTACATATAATTTGCACTGGTTTAAACCAATGGACCTGCCATGTTATCTCTTCACCAGTCTTGGTTGACCGGTAGAAAATGCCTAAAGCATTAAGTCCGCCATTATGCCTTCGTGCATGAAGTGTTTAATAAACAAATAATTCTGCTAAACTGGAGTGTGTAAAACAAACATTATAACCTACACTACATTACAAAACTAATATAAAACCAGCAATTAACTAGATCCTTGAGAAAGACATTAATAAGCAGTATTGCCAGTTATCGTGCGTGTCCTAAATACTCTACGACGCGTGGTGCCTTTATCGATGGTATGCAACTCTTCGAGTTTCGGAGCGAACATATTAGCGGAAGGTCTTTTTTTTTTAAGGGTGGAAAATCATCAAATGACTTCTTCCGCTCTGGGTGGAGCGGAAGGGCGTGTCAGACTCTTGCTGACTAAAACCCATCAATGTTCCTTCTAAAGCCCTTTGCGTTCCAGGGCCGCGGTGACTCTTTCGAACAAATTACGCCAGCAACCCAGGCCTGGTGGTGATCGGACAGCGAGCCACCCAACGCTCGCCGTCCGCAGGCCTGCGCTTACGGTGGCCGGGGATCGCCCTGCGACTCCCGGCGCCCGGGGCGTCTTCTCCTGTAGCGGCGGTTGGGGCGAAGGCCTTGTCTCTCCCTCGCGCGGCCCGCCTCTTCCTTTGCTAGCATTACTGCTTCGCAGAAGGAGGTGACCGCTTCCCAAGCCTCCTCGCTCCGGACCATGGATTCAACCAGGGCCGGACGCGAGTAGCGGAAGGTCTAGTATCTTCTTTTGAATGTACTGTTTCATCATCATCCGCCTAGCCTTTTTCCAACTATATTGGGGTCGGCTTTCAGTCAAACCGGATTCAGCTATAAGAATACCAGTATTTTACGTGGATCAGCTGCCTACCAGACCTCCACAACCCATTAACTGGGTAACGCGGTGGCTAGACTGGAGTCAGATTTACTGGCTTCTGACAATCCGTAACGACTGACAAAGATCTTCAAATGACAGCCAGGACCAACGGCTTAATGTGCTTTCCGAGGCACAGAGGAAACATGGTATATTAAGGTGATCACTCATCCCTGTAGATGAGTGACCATCTTAATATACCATGTTTACCTTGGTACCTAAGCGTTGCTGTTTATTGAGCATTATTTTTTTTACATTGTCAAAGTGTTATCATCACACTACTATGATTTATTTTATTTTATTTATTTGGCTCACCAAAAATTTTATACATGTGTACAAGGATGTGATACATCAAATAAACTGATTGACCAGTGTACCAATTTCTTACAGGTAAGCACATCATGCGTTACATTATTGTTGATTAATGCAAAACAATTTTCACAACACTTAAAATAAGCGAGTAACTCAGAACTCACCTAGAGTTCTGAGTTACTCGCCGAACATTATTATGACCTATAGCTAGATTATTTTAAAATTAAATTCAATTAACATGCAAGCCTTAACACTAAAATGATTTTACAAGTTTTATAAATAATACTTCTAAACTTACCAAGTGAGTCAGAGTGCACATCGACAAGATCACTGCAGCTGTTCAATAATTATACCTGCCCGTGCTGAGAAAAGGCCTCCCTACTATGTCTTTGCACTTCTCTCTGACACAAAGGTGCCAAGATCCAGTCTTTGTTTAAGGGGTCCAGCTCATCCCGCCATCACCGTCATTATCATTATACACAGCCGTTTTTTTAAGGATGGGAAATCATCAAATGACTTCTTCCGCTCTGGGTGGAGCGGAAGGACGTGTCAGACTTACTGACTAAAACCCATCCGTGTTCCTTCTAAAGCCCTTTGCGTTCCAGGGCCGCGGTGACTCTTTCGAACAAATTCCGCAACCCTGGATTATCCACAGCCTGACTTCCTATTGTTGTTAGTTTGACTAGTTAAGCCAGCTTCTGCGTCACTCTGATCCAGATACAAGCTGCAATGCCCAGAATGTCGTCTGTAATTTAATGTGTCACTTTTTAAAAGGTAAAACTATAGGAGCCCTATTATTAAGCGTCCGCTGTCCGTCAGTCTGTCTGTCAGCGCGCCGTAATTGGTAGTTAGTTGAAATTTTCACAGAGCGTGTACTACTAGTATTTATTTAAATAGAATAACAAAATAGAGCTTTTTTTTGGTTTATGGTGCGAACCCGACTCGTTTTTGGCCAGTTTCTTTTGTCCTTTTTTGGAGGTCGGATTAAAAAAAAATTTTGACCAAGATAATTTGCTTGTCCTAAATTACTTCTAAACGCATTATGGTACGGCAATGGCATGCAAATCGTCGTGTATCGTGTGATGGACTGACGTTGTACATCATGGTGCAAACCGCCATAGAACATGATGAGCTGCACGCTATCACATGCCATAGATTCATTATGGTTTCTTATTGACTTCGTGTTGCTTGAATGGGAATAGGTCATATCGTGGTGCAACGATTAACTAAATGATCGAGGTAGAATGCATGAGATGCGTTGGACGATATCTATTTAATAAGTACCGTGAGTTTTAAAAGGTTTATGATTATTTATTTGCAAAATTTTAATTCAATACCTACTTAGCTAGCTATACAACATGTAACAGAATAAACGCAATACCTCTTAAGGGGTCATTGTACTCATCATTAAGAACAACTTTTATGTACTATGGGATCAACACTGAAATCGCGAGAAAAAAATCGACTCGCCCATACATTTCTGTGCGCATAACTCGACAAAATGTACTAAACAGCTGATATATTTTTTGCGATTTCGCGTTTGGTCCCATAGTAAAAGTTGTCGTGATTTCGGAATCACGGGCAGAAGCTAGTTTATAACAAATAGCGGACGTCACGAGGTTTCAGCCGCTTAGTTCCCGTTCCCGTGGGAATAAGGGGATAAAATATAGCCAATGTTACTCGCTGAAAATGTAGCTTTCCAATGGTGAAAGAATTTTTGAAATCGGCACAGTAGTTTTTGAGTTTATTCATTACAAACATACACACACACACAAAAATACAAATTTTTCCTCTTTATAATATTAGTGTAGACTAGCGGACGTCACGCGGTTTCACCCGCGTAGTTCCCGTTCCCTGGGA
Source organism: Mamestra configurata (assembly GCA_002192655.3). Taxonomy (NCBI): domain Eukaryota; kingdom Metazoa; phylum Arthropoda; class Insecta; order Lepidoptera; family Noctuidae; genus Mamestra; species Mamestra configurata. Next base: position 85,628 of record NDFZ01004711.1, on the reverse strand, counting down.
GTACGGAGATAAAATATAGCCTGTTACTCGCTGATAATGTAGCTATCCTTGGCAGAAAGAATTTTTCAAATCGGTTCAGTTGTTTTTAACTTTATTCATTACATACAAAAATACAAATCTTTCCTCTTTACAATATAAGTATAGACTAGCAGACGTCACGCGGTTTCACCCGCGTAGTACCCGTTCCTGTGGGAGTACGGAGATAAAATATAGCCTATGTTGCTATCCATTGCTAAAAGAATTTTTCAAATCGTTTCAGTTGTTTTTAAGTTTATTCATTACATACAAAAATACAAATCTTTCCTCTTTACAATATAAGTATAGACTAGCAGACGTCACGCGGTTTCACCCGCGTAGTACCCGTTCCTGTGGGAGTACGGAGATAAAATATAGCCTATGTTGCTATCCATTGCTAAAAGAATTTTTCAAATCGGTTCAGTTGTTTTTAAGTTTATTCGTTACATACAAAAATACAAATCTTTCCTCTTTATAATATTAGTAGACGAAGGTGCTTGAAGATAGGTAATACCATCATGTCTACCAGATCTCTCAAGCGATAAATTAACAACGTCGTATTTAAATAAACTTAATTCGCTTCCACTCGAGCAATTCTGCTTGCAAGTGTTGCAACTTGAAGGATCATAAACTTAAGTGCAAGTAATTATCTTCAAACAGCCACTAGTTTGCTGTTAGTCAATTGTGTTCTTTAGTACGTGAGTCATCTACACTAATATTATAAAGAGGAAAAAATTGTATTTTTGTGTGTATGTTTGTAATGAATAAACTCAAAAACTACTAGACCGATTTTAAAAATTCTTTCAGCAATGGATAGCTACATTATCAGCGAGTAACATAGTTTATGTTTTATCCCCGTACTCCTACGGGAACGGGTAATACGCGGGTGAAACCGCGTGACGTCCGCTAGTCTACACTAATATTATAAAAAGGAAAAAATTGTATTTTTGTGTGTGTGTGTATGTTTGTAATGACGTCCGCTATTAGAGTATATACAGGATATTGATGATGACGGAAAGCATTCCAGCTGCTAATGCAAATACGGATGCAGATAGCTGCTCCTGTGTTAGAACAATGATATTGTTACGCGCCAGAATTAATAACGGGTACATAACGACATTACTTACTAGTAGCGCCATCTAGTATCGATTAGCAGAACTAGTAGAGTCAAGTACCGTCTAGACATTTCTATGCCAGAACATTCTACGGTTCTCGATATCTGGTCAGTCGACAGCGGTAGTTATGAGTACTTTTCAGATGCTTCTACAGTAGAAGGTTCTGGAATTAATTGACCAGCATAGTCCGCGACCGAGTCAGCCCCCACCACAGGATAGTCCGGTTAAGCAGTAACCAGCCTTAGAGTGCTGAACTGCGAATGGTCATATAAAAAAAAAAGCGACCGAGTCAGTATTGGATTTGCGATACAAGCTAATACTTCAGAAGCGATCTTCAAGTGCGATTAAAGTGATCAGTAGTGAAGTTGTGTTTTAAAATTAATGAGTTTAAAATTGTAATTAGTGATTTTAAATTAAAGTGTCATTTTGGTTATTTAATCGGCTGTTTTTATTGTCGCGAACCCCAAGCTCGTAACAATATCTTTAGGTGTTGCAGGCTTGTCGGTTGTAGGTGCTCTTCTTATTGTGGTGTTGGCTGACCGATTCATTGATAGATTCATCTATAATCATTCATTTATCATCCATAGCAGTCAATTGCTGGAAACACGCCTGTCCACGCATGGCGCTTATCAAAATTAAATATTCTAGGCTCCTCTGAACCACCTGGTAACTAATTACCTACCTCTGTTACTATTCATGCTCTATTGAAAAAGTGTCACCTGAAGAATACACTGACGGTGAATGACGTTGCCTAGTCATAGTTGGTAATATAGTCAGGTATTAAAACTTCCATGCATTTCTATGAGACACATCTACTTTTTTTTCATTTTTCACATTTCATCAACATTTACATCTACTTCACTTGTGTTAAGTTTCATATATATCGGAGTTATATATATCTTGATTCAAGCAAGTGCATAAATTGTGTTCAGCTTACGGCCGGTTTCAATAACGTAACTACCTTTAACCAACTGTCAAATAAGCTACGTCATGTTTGCCTTTGTAACATGACGTTTCAGCTACTGTTGGTAGATAATTTGACAGTTGGTTAAAAGTAGATACGTTATTGAAACCGGCCGTTAGTTGTCTGAGTACCTACCTAATATCTAGACAGGCGGTACAATCTTACGACGAAAATTTGTGTCCTTATTACCAGCAACACGTCGGCAGCTTAAACAAAGAAAGAAATTACACAAAAACTGTCTACCCGGAGTTGAAGTACAAGCAGTGTACGTAATGACCCAAAAAACAGTTAAAAGCCATTAACCGGTTGGCCACAGACACAGTGATTGCTTTGCTTATGTCTGTCAACCAGAACGATTTTCTCTGTATTTGTCGGTGCATTTTTTGGGTTCCGTTCTTAAAGGGTAAAACGGGACCCTATATAAAATTGTTATTACTCTGTTGCCGATTTTTTATCCGCTAGGATTGTTTAAATGTCTCATATCCACTTGACTCTGATTTTATTGTTGTTTGACTATTTGTGTTTGTCATGCATGAGTAGTGGAATTAATAAAATTAAATAATAATATGACATTTCAAATTAAATTAATTTATATGCAATAGAATATTATAATTATAGTCTCACTTAACTGTTTTAAGTAGGCTCATTAATTTGTATACCCAAGTGGCTGATCATGGAATGAACATTATTTAGTATATAATTATGTAATCAACACCTGTATGCAACCCATCTATCACAAATAAACGATTTGATTGATTGATTGATTGATTATAACTAAGACTCCGCTGTCCGTCCGTCTGTCACCAGGGTGTATCTCATGAACCCTGATAGTTAGACAGTTGAAATTTTCACAGATGATGTATTTATGTTGCCGCTATAACAACAAATACTAAAATACAGAATAAAATTAATATTTGAGGGGGCTCCCATACAACAGACATTATTTTTTGCCGTTTTTATAGATAATGGTACGGAACCCTTCGTGCGCGAGTCCGACTCACACTTGGCTGGTTTTTAAAGGTTCAAGCGGTGAGAAAGGCGTAATAACTTTCTTTGGTGTTTGAGCATTTGTCAACATTTTGACATAGTTCATGTATTTTTTTAAAGGCTTTGGTATTCTAACGGACTTTCTATTCTTTCAATCGGTATATCAAGGTTCTTAGCAAAGTCCATGTCCCACATTACCCTTATTGCTATTATTAGCTTTTATTCGCGACTTCGTACGCGCATATCCCGTTTTTTCCCGTTCCCGTACGAATTTCCCTTTCCCGTATAGCCTATATATAGCCTTCCTCATAAATGTGGCTATATCATATACAAAAAGAATTTTCCAAATCCTACTAGTTCCAGAGATTAGCACGTTCAAACAAACAAACTCTTCAGCTTTATTATATCAGTACTAGTGGTCCGCCCTTTTCCAATAATTTTCTTTCGTAAAAACCTCGCCCTAACAATCACAAACACAACAAAATAAGAATTATTTAAATCGTTCAAGTCGTTTCCAAGTTATGCGCGTACATACATTCATTTATATTTATATAGATATCTACATCTACACTAATATATAATAATAAAAAGGGAAAAAAAAATTATTTTTGTGTGTGTATGTTTGTAACGAATAAACTCAAAAACAACTGTGCCGATTTCAAAAATTCTTTCACCATTTTAAAGCTACATTATCAGCGAGCAACATAGGCTATATTTTATCCCCGTTTTGAACTGCGTGACATCCGCTAGTAAAGATATATAGATAGAAGATAGATTTCTCAGAGGGATCAGAAAATGCAGGGTACGAGTCAGTCAGTTGGTATAGTTACCGTCGAGATCATTCATTGTTTGACGAATAGACTCTGCACACATTTTAGACATACGCTTGTCGAAATCCATGTCTTGACTGACACTCGGCGAAAAACAAACAGTACCAGGAAAGTAATTTCTAGTAAACTATTGATTAGAAAGTAAACCTTAGAGCAGAGGCAATTGACTCCGTGTAGTAAGAACTATTTACCGATAGTTCGTAGTAAACTTTAATAATAGTACTTGGATGACCGAGCTGTGCTGGGTTTTTGTTTGGTAACCGTTTTCTAAAAATGAAACCTAGCTAGATCGACTTATCGCCACCGAAACCCCCTTTTTTAATGATATTTTTTTTAGGAGGGAAAATCATCAAATGACTTAACTGGAAGGGCGTGTCAGACTAAGGCCCTTTGCGTTCCAGGGTCGCGGTGACTCTTTCGAACAAATTCCGCAACCTTGGCAGCCCCGAGACTCCCTACATACTAAATTTCATGAAAATCGTTGGAGCCGTTTCCGAGATTCAGATTATTTTATTTTATTTTATTTATTTAAGGAAAAACAAATAGTAGCACAATAAGAAATAGCCATAATATCTTAAATAATTATTACATTTTAAACAATTTTATTATGCTACCCACTACGTTCTCCACAGATTACAATTAATAGTATTTAAAATCTAGCTTTTGACACAGATACAGTACCTATAAACGGTCATTCTGGATTTTTGAATAAAGAAAAAAATAATTTAAAGTAAATTTTTGTGTGTACTTTTTTAAACATAACCTACGTTGTAAAGTAGTTTGCTATATAGATATTATACAATATATACATAGAATTGCTCGTTTAAAGGTATTAGATAGATTAGATTTGACTTGTCAACTAGAACTGGTTGATTCCGTTTTTCTAACGCAGTCTAGGTTAATAGACCTTGAGACCTGGGTTTGGAAACTGTTCCTTGAGTAACTTTTTGCCTAGGTTTTTTGCACTGTTATGTGCGGAAGTTGTAACGTTAACCAGCGTAGTTTTTTTTCAAGTATCTCTGGTAACGTTAGTGCTCATGTTTCTTTCATAACTACTTGACTTGATGTCTTACTTTTGCTAACACACTCAATCAATATCTACTTTCTAACATCTGCTAAGATATTTTTTTGAGAAAGTAAGGTAGATGACTATCTAAAATGCTTTCTCAAAAAAATATAATAATTCATCATGATCATCCACAGACCGACTTCGTTCACTGCTGAGCGTAAGCGTATCTTTACCCTGTGTCAATCCTCAAGCTCCTGTGCCACCCTTTTTTTTTTTCGGGAGAAATCCTCCTGGTCCTCCGTCCTGAGACGGGCAGAGGGGTCTGTCAGACTTACTGACTAAAACCACCCCGGTGTTCCATCTCCCAACTACGCCGGGGATCGCGGGAACGTAGGCGACTTCCGTAATCCCCGGCTGGTGCTGGCCCGCCTCTAAGGGCCACCTCACGTCAGCGGGGGGAGTGAGGTGTTTGACCCGCGACGTCAAAGAGGGGCGCACGGGAACACCACGCGCCGCCACCTTGGGTCCGGATGCCCAAGTCCGCCGCCCCTGGCCCCAGTTAGGGCCGTAAAAGGGCAGCGTATCCCCTCCTCCGGCGCCCGATGCGTCTGCTGCGGGCTGGGAGAGCGGTCGAGATTTTCCTCTCCCTTTCCGCAGCCTCCTTCTGCGCGATAACTGTTTCGCAGAAGAAGACCACCACGTCCTGTGCCGTCCTCATCCAAGGTCGTCTGCCCATTTTGCTGCCGGACGATCAAAATTTCTTCTACCAGTCCTTGGACGCCATTGAGTCCATGCTTCACTCCATCTGTTATCACCACGCCTTGCCTTGTGTCTAGCCCAACTCTATTCGATATAATTCACCACCCACAAATCCATCAGCCTATCAAAAACAAACCTGCTTTACCATTCTTTGGAAATGTCAGGATCATTGTGTACCACAAATTAGGCATGAAAAACTTTGTGGACACCTAAATTACAATAGAAATTTCCTCCCAATACTATACATTAACCTTTTGAACGCCATTGTCACATATACGTGACAAGCAAGCGCGTGCCCTGTACACCAAACGCCACAAATATGTGACAAAACATGAGGCAAATTTGTAGCTTGGCGTCGTCGGGGGCACGCCGATGCGTTTATGCTCTGGCGTTCAAAAGGTTAACACAAACTTGCTAGAGACTGGACAAGTAGACCAGGTACGTGAGGTCCTACTTAACCCCGATAATAGTATGTTACTGAATAGGCACGTGGCCATAATCCATTAGGCCATTAGCCTATTACGATTAACTGATGAGATCGTGTGTTATACCGCTAATGGCATCACAGATACGCGGCGGCGGATGGCGGTACCTATGGTCCTTGACAGATAACAGACAGAAAAATCGGTCAAGTGCGAGTCAGACTCGTGCTCCGAGGGTTCCGATCCAGTCTTGATTTTTTCCGAGTATACATTACCTAGGGATACATCAATGTACGTCGCAGTCAATTTTAAAACCAAAATATGAGTTTGAAATCGCAAAAAATTAAATTCCTAACTTTCGGACTTTTTCCTATACTTGTACTGTAAGATCTATCTTCTTGCCAAATTTCATGACTCTAGGTCAACGGGAAGTACCCTATAGGTTTTGATTTCCTTGCGAGCGTCAAATAATGCGCCATAAAGCATAAACGGCCTAATCTTAAGATTGCGTTGGCTTAGAAGTTTGATTTTTCACTGCTCCAAGGGTAGCAGACCTGAGTACTTGATGTTAATTTCAGCTTGATTCCTACACGCGTTCCTGAGAAAAAAGGTCTTTACAGACGGACAACAAAGTGTTCCTATAAGGGTTCCGGTTTTTGCCGACTGAGGTACGGAACGAAAAAGACGATAAAGTTTATGTTAATAATTATCATCCAATTATGCAAAACAAGTACAATGAACCTATTCTCTAATAGCTGCGAAATTAATGTAAATATACTCACTTAGATAACAAAAACAAAAATAACTGCTAATTTTGTTTCCAAATAAGATGAGTGATATCTATATCTTGATCTCTGAACAAATTGAAAACGGAGAAAGGAGGAAGCCATTGCTCTGCAATATGTTGATCGAAATGATGAAAACGACACTAACAAAGCTAAAACGAAGGATGTTAATAATTTATTTATTTATTTTGTTCAGGTTAACTAACAATTGTTTACAGCAGTACATTAGCAGGTTGTTATTTATAATAGGATACTATTGCGTGTGCAACAATTAATTATAGGTTAACACCGCTAGCACAGAAAACAGTGGTAAAACCATTAATTATTAAATTAAATTAAATTACAATAGATTCATTAAAATATAAGTGAATATAATGTGAAAATCAAATTAATAACTTAGAACATTAACAAGATAAAATAAAAAATAAATAAATAAGAATTGATAATTGATTTGAAAATTAGATTATAAATTAGACTAAAATAAATTAAGTTTCATTGACGAAATTAAACAACAGCAAAAATCAAAATGCTGGCTGTGGTAAGGTAAAAAACTATAAACATCCAGTTCCATTACGAACACAAGAAATAATCATTATTAATGCTAAAACTAACTACGTATTCAAGGTTTAATTTAAAACCGAAGACCTGTACACAACAGTGATGAATGATACCCATAGACCTGCAACCAAGAGTAAACTGCAATCAGCTAATCACATACTAACGCTTGACTCTCGCAAGTTCAGTACAAGTCAAGTAACCTATCAATTTGCGAATATATATACATATATAATATATATACAACCTCCTTTTGTACCACATGAACGATTTGCAACATGGTGCACAAATTGTAGCTAGACAAGCAAGATGTCAAATGTCACACGGGATTACGTACTACCAACATTGAGTAACTTCAATTTATAATCCCAAGGCCGTGGAGCAGACACCAGTTCAACCGGCTCAGTAGAAACCACTTTCTAGTAGAAATGCAGGTAAGTTAAACACTACTTATTAGCGCCTCTCTCTTAAGTTTCACCTGAGTATCATACTTAGGATCGATATGAATGTTAAGTGCGCTGTTTGTGTCAATTTTTGCGGTTTTGAAAGTAAAAGGAGAGATCATGTTCCTAGAGTCTGTGTTTCGTCCATAATAATCATACTCTTGCCCTTTATAATCAACATCGTCAACCTGACTTCGCTCACTGATGGTGCTGCCAATCCCCACGCTCTCACCCTTATCCCATTTAAAGTGGTCGATGCAAATCTTTTTCTAACCTTTCTTATTATTTGTCTTCTCAGCAGTCATTCCCTTTCGAGTCATAATTATCATCTTTCATCCGTAGGAAGGAATCAATGGGTGGCTCGCTGTCCGATCCCACCAGGCCCGGGTTGATGGCGCGTTGTGTTTCACGCGCGCCTCAAAGAGATGTCAGCATTAAAGAAGGGGCCCGCTAGGGCCAGAGCCTGCCAGGGTTGCGGAATTTGTTCGAAAGAGTCACCGCGGCCCTGGAACGCAAAGGGCCTTGGAAGAAACACGGATGGGTTTTAGTCAGTAAGAGTCTGACACGCCCTTCCGCTCCACCCAGAGCGGAAGTCATTTGATGATTTCCCATCCTTAAAAAAAAAAAAAAGGGAGGAATCAATAGTCCAATTTATTAAGAAAAAATTTAAGGAGATGATAGCAATCAGCATCATCATCAGGACCAAAACCCTCGGCTGTGGATCACTAAACAGTTCGCCAGTTGTGGCTAGTATCATTGTTGCCTCCAAATGCTTGTGTAAGTAGTAGCTGTTTTATGTCGCAAAAGAACCCAAGGGAACATGCAACCGGGATAAAAAAAAATGGTTGTCTGTACAGTCGGTTTACAGACGATAGTTTAACGTAACAACGTCATAACAAAACATTGATGAAATGATCGTAACGTTACAATGAGCGTAACGTTACAATGAGTAATCCTTTTTCGTGCGTGCAGCCGGCGTTCATCGATTTATTAGACGCTGTCACGTCAAAAGTGTCCTTTGTCTTAATCCAGCACATGGTAAGGCAAGTTTCATCTAAATCCGTGAAGACGTGATGCGGTAACAAGCAGACAGACTGAGTTACTTTCGCATTTATATTAGAATGGATTAGGAACTATCATATCTCAACATTCTAAAATTAGTTTGGTCTAAGCCAGCCAGTGATTGTGCATATCTTGATGCTATTATTAGAAATGGCGGACGCGACTTCAAAATTTTAATTTTATGCTGCTATGTTTCAACCCGCAATTTCAGCTTTAAAAATTCAAATTCGTGTTTCATAATCTTGTACACTCAAGGAAGCCTTGAGTCATTTTGTCTAATCTTTTTTTGGCATTCAATCTTGCAATTGCTTTCAAAAAGTCTGGGTGTCTATGCGCATCAGCAATACATAATCAAAATGATTGTAATTTCAAAAGAACCGATGAAAATTAAGGTGGTAGTTTTCATCTGAGCATATTTTCCAAAACATGTTTAACTCTATGTTTTCTACATTTTCTTCGCACACCTGCTGTGCAAACTTCTGTTCTAAATTTAGATAAATGTTTCCGATTACAAGAGAAAGGAATTTTACAAAACAGCATTCTGTTTTTGGAATATCATTCATTTTTCAGCTTTATTTATTTACATCCTTGTTGATTTCATAATCTTAGTTTATTTATTGAGTGTTATTATATTTTGCAAATATTTCTTTGAAAAAAACTGTTGTAATTTTTACTCTTTTTGCTTAGCAATAGCATGGCAATTTAATTCATCGAGTTAAGTTGTAGGTAGTTTCCATCAAATATGAAAATTGTCTCGTTTAGTTAATGCAGTCAAGTGCTAGTAATCAAATTCATGTCATCCAATACAATATTATTATGAGTGCTTGTGCACTTAGTTATTACTACCCATCATGACACATTCTGCGTAACCTTTGCACTACTTCCATGATAAGCAGTTATTGATAATGTTGACACGAAAAACAAACGTATCATAAACAGCTGACCATAAAATAAAACGAGGTCTCATTTGCACTGCAATTAGCATTGAACTTGGTAGATCTAGCTAGTATTAAACAGACGATTTGTGCTGAACAAATTTAGCATCTTTAGGTCTCATTAATCTTGATTGATTTTTGGAGATTTTGATGTTATGAGGAAAAGTTGATTCTTACTATTTCAAGCATTTGTTGCCCTTAGAAATTCGCATATTTTTACCCGACTGCGCCTGAAGGAGGGTTATATTTTTCGAGTGTATGAATGTATGTATGCGTATTTCTTTGGCACGCTCTGTAGCCTAAATGGCTTGATGCATTTCAGCTTGAGAGGTGTCGTTAGATTCGTCTTGATTGTGAGAGTGACACTGGGTAAAAATTAAATGACCGAGTTTTGGCGCCATATTATGTTTTCAATTTTTTTCTTCCTCAAAACCCATCAAGTGTATCAAAATAAAGGGCTCGAGGAGACAATCCCAAAAATGTAAGTCACTAAAATTTAGGAAATTAAAAATTACCTTGACCGCCAAAAACGACTAAAAAGTTCCAAACAAGTCACTTTTCAAGCTTTCTGATGCAGTTGGTGGCATTCATTTTACTTCCACACTGATTTGATGCAACTACATCAAAATGGTCGGATTTTTTTGTTTCACTTCCTAGATAAGAAGCTGCAAAGATAAATACGTCTCTTCATCCTTATTCGCTTTTATGCTGCATGCGCTATTGATGGATTGGATTTATTACATGTTGCCTTAAGCTCGAAATAGAATATTAAATTTACAAGCTTCAATAACACACATTGCTTGTTCCTAACATTATCATAAAACTTCCACTGCATTGCACCATCTTTGTACCTTAGTCAATATGAAAGGAAGTACTCACGTCTCTCGCTCAGAAAATGGACGTAAAACTCCTGAATTATTGATCAGCTTGTGAAATAGCCTAGCGTCTAAAGTTTAAGATATAAACATTTATATATCCTGTAGATTAAATGGTTGGGCAATGGTGAATGGAACGCCGTAAGTCCCTTGAGGTAACTATGAGAATGATTGAACTAGGTGATACTGGACAGGAAACAGGTGCGATTAGTGCCAAGGGCTAGAATATGGTAAATATCTGAACAGCCTATGATTATCTTATGAGATTTAAGTTCTACTGGAGTCTGTGTTTCCTGACTTGAGTTAAGGAAGTCAAGAGTTCAGTTTACTTGTAGGCAAGTGTGCTTCATCTTCGACCATGTCTTCGCTTACCATCAGATGAGAATGTGTTCAAATGCTAGCCTATCAAAAAATAAATCGAGTCTGTACATTTTATTGTAACGATAGAGAAATATGGGTAAACCACTAAAACTGGAACTAAAGAGAAAGAAAACAAACAAAGAATAACGCAAAACTGATCGAAAGAATACACGTGCAACTGGAAATAAAGGAAGACAGGGTGGGAAATAAAAGGAAGCAAGAAAGGATATGACCAAGATAACTTCGGAAATAAAACAAGAACTACTTTTGCTCCCTACAAACAAGTCTTTTATCAACATAAGAAACATTGAATAAATATAAGCACTCAACATAATATACAGTGAAGGGCTATTTCGTAGCCACGATTATTGACTCGTATGTTGCGATGGGTAGGCAAGCAGTTGCGTTTGTGGGACTGTGTTATTGACTATTATGTTTAGTCACAGTTGACAGTGTGCAAACGGTTGGTTTTTGTTCGAAGGAATATTCTTAACATGCAAGTTCGGTTCTGGGCCTGGTTGCCTTCGCCTATCATGACAGTTTATTCTTCTTCTAGTAACAATTAACACTAAAGGAGAAATTAGGTACCTGGTTTTTTTTTCTGGATCAGTAGATTTTTTTTTACTTCCTTTACCATAGCTTTCGCTTCTCTAGGATGATGTTTTTTTCTCTTACTGGCTAGAGACATTGTATCAGTTTTATTAACTAATCGGCTTTTGTTGTCTGATTGGCAATTAGGCTTAACGTTGCGGTTGGATTGCCTTAAGCTTTACCTGCTTTTCTTTTTACATCTGCCTCATTAGTTGAATTAACTACTATGACTAGTTTTTCATATATCGAATATGTTTCTTCACTCTCTAAGCAAACTATTACGTGGCTCACAATCATCCATTATTTTATTGCCACTATAAAGTGGCTAGAATAAGTAATTGCTTTATTATAGTGTATTTATTATTTAGCAATTTATAATTGAAAAGATTCGCATAATTAAACAGTCAGAATAACCGCAGAGCTTATAAACCTAGTTTAAATTTTATTACATGGAAATAAATATTTGCGTGGCGAAATCGCAACGGATGCGGTGACCGGTGGCGAAACTCAAGGAAAATAAAATGTCTTCCTTCCGTAGAGCCGTTTAGTTTACTAAGGTCATATTTTTTATGGATTTAGTGAAACCGAAACTAGGCCAGGTCTTAATTTGTAGGGCAGGGACGAAGAAATTCAAGGGGTGGCTGCAGGTGCTTGTTTTATTTGTTAGTTCGTTAGTAAACAGGCTTCTTCTAGACATCTACCCATTTCTAGAATTTTCTTTATGTTACAAACGGTTACAATTTCTGCTAATATTTAATGTTGTTTGAATATTGTCGTCGTTTTAAACTCCCTCATGTTTCACCTCTCATTTATCATTGCAATTCTGAAGGCGTGTACAGCTTGCAATGAAACAAGACATATCTGCCTATCAAGCACTTAAATCAATACTGTGTAACTAGCTATTACCATGTTGCAATCCAAAGCTATTTGAGGATGGGCTCATAGATAAACCTTCGTTCCCATACCCTCATTCGCCTTCCTAGCTACATCTTGAAATATGTGGCCAATGTGCCAATATACCAGCGTGGCCAGCCAGTGTGGCAACTGTGGTGTAATGTTAGCATTCTCGTCTGGCCTTCTGGTTAACTCAACTAAATTACTGATTTATAATGCTAATTTAATTTATTAATAGATTTGGAAGGGTTTAGCAACAGTTATTTTTGGACTTTTTTTATTTTGGCAATTTATAGACTGCATTATGCAGTTTGCATGCTGCAAATATCAAGGTTGAATTCTTGTGATATCAATCTTTTATTAAAGGTTGTGTTTGCAACTGAAGGTTGAATGGGTTCAATTACAAATGGTCTCTTGGGTTCGCTGAAATGGACCTTTTTAGTGCAGCCGTGAGACACACATTTAGTTCTTAGCATACCTACATTTTTTTTTTAAATTTTATTTCTATGTACCGTGCGTGTTTCATGTAAGTGCTAAATAAATATTATTCTTTCTTTCTTTTTTCTTTTCTATGCATTGTTTTGCTATTTCCATTCACACAAGGAGCAATTTGTCAAACATCATTATCCTCTTGCCCGTAGTTCAGTGCACCATGTCTCCTTCCAAACGTTTTCTTTTCGCCGTCAGCTCAATAGTTACCTCCTTTACAGCATTATTATCATCTTTCACATAACTCATCCATCGTTACTTAAGTCCTCCGTCCACCAAAACTTAACTCCAATATTATTCCATAACAGATAATTCCATAAGTACCAAGATGGTTACTAAAGGCAGATATCATCAATTTTGGGTGCTCTTATTTCCTCTATACGGCAGTGCACACACTAACCGACCTCTCTACAAATAAACGTAGTGGACAGAAGCGCCGCTGGTGCACAACGGGGTCAAGCATGCGCAAGCGCAGGTTGCAAAAGCTTGCCGGATAAGCGAATGCATTCACCGCACATAAATGTATGTGTATTAATATACAATTTACTAGCATTGTGGTATTGTCGCGTTAGGTTTTTTTAGGGTTCTTGCAGAAGTAACAAAGGACCATTATGAGAACTAGTATCTATATGAAGATAATATAGTTTGCTATTCAGGTTGCTGTGTGCAGATTTATAGAACACATTAAATCCGATCATTTACTTAAATAAACAATTTACAGGCATGTGTCAATGTCGGTCAGTCAAAAACAGGATGCTAGTTGCGTGTTCCACAGCGTAGATCTCTATGGAGAAGAAAGTCCAAGAAGCTCCACAGACACACGTGAGTGTCTTACGTAGTTGTAGTTGTGTGGCAGTCTTTATTATGTTCGGCTTCTACGAATCCATTGCTGGGGAGAGCCCTCCTCTTTTCCATGTCACCATCCTCGTACTTAGGATGGTCGTATCAGGATGTAAGCCAACATTCATGATTTGGACAACACTGCTAGAGAGCCTTCTAAATTTTTCTTCTCTTTGTCAGTATTCCATCAAGAATGTTTCCATAGCCGTTTTGGTGACATTTTAGTCAGTTTCCGCATATGTTCTTACATTAACATTTAAACTGGCAATTGCCTCAATATCGTCAGGAAAAGGTCTTAGTCTAAGTTTCTTAGATATTTATCAACCTGTCACTACTGCGGAGCTAGTTTCTAATCTCGGCGCGGAGACGATGGGAACTGTCAATACATGGTATAATATTGCAATTTGCTTAACCCAGTTACAACTGTAAATCTTGGCTAAACGTTCGCACGTGAAAAAGTAAAACGTGCTGCATGTTTATATTATATATATATTTGATGACGATGTCTTTGCTAATAGATATTGATTCATCTAAATATATAAAAGGGAAACTGACTGACTGGCATATCAACGCACAGCCGCAACTACTGGGACTACGAATATGAAATTTTGCACAAAGCACCCTTTTATGATGTGGGTAAGCAAGTACTAAATCTGCGGTGACGAATTCGCGGGCGAAGTCCTATTTGCCTATCTATAACATAATACCGAACATAATCTTTCTTGTCTTCTGCTTATGTCGTGGTTCAAATATATTCCTGCCAGCGAGGAGGTCTCTCAACTGAGAGTGCAATTCTAGTTCTTAAGCACACCGTCAAGTATTATACTGACCGTAAAACGCCTGTCTATGCCGCCTTTTTGGACCTCTCTAAGGCATTTGACCTGGTCAATTATGACATGTTGTGGGCCAAATTGAGGAAAAATAGAGTGCCGGAGGGTATAACAGGGATTTTCGAGTACTGGTACAGACACCAGACTAATTTTGTAAGATGGGCAGAGTCCATGTCAGATCCCTATCAACTGGAATGTGGAGTTAGGCAGGGGGGACTGAGCTCTCCCACATTGTTTAACATATATGTGAGGGAGCTGGTGCGTGAGCTCAACAACACCAGTGTAGGCTGCTCCATAGATGGTCATATAGTTAACAACATTAGTTACGCCGATGACATGGTGTTGTTGAGCCCATCGGTAAATGCCCTGCGCAAGCTCCTAGGGGTGTGTGAGGCATATGCTGAAGCACATGGATTGACATATAACGTCAAAAAAAGTGAGTTGTTAGTGTTTCGGGCGGGGCAAATGAATCCTTCATTTGTACCGCCTGTGACACTGAATGGGGTGGCGTTAAGGCAAGTGTCTCAGTTTGTGTACCTAGGACATGTTGTTAATGAAAGCCTAACAGATGACCTAGATATAGAACGGGAGCGCAGGGGGCTCACGATTCGCTGTAACATGCTGGCTCGCAGGTTTGCCAGATGTTCAAAGGAAGTCAAAATAACCTTGTTTAGGGCCTACTGCCAATCATTTTATACCTGCAGCCTGTGGGCCAATTGCACGCAGCGGGTCGTGAGCGCTCTGAGAGTTCAGTACAACAATGCCTTCAGGATGTTGATGGGACTGCCTCGCTATTGCAGTGCGTCAGCAATGTTTGCCGAAGCACAAGTGGACGGTTATTTTGCAATAATTAGGAAAAGAGCAGCATCGCTGATGCGAAGAGTGAGGGACAGTCCCAACAGCTACCTGAGGGTGGTTGCAGAGCACGTGGAGAGTCCTATATGGAGGCATTGGACCCGGCTACATATAGGATAATTTTAATGTTATGTTAGTTTGTTTTAGTATTTTAAGTATTACTAACCTAGTTCTTAAGTGCCTGTGTATTACTAACACTCTATGGACTGTCTTGGTCTGAAATAAACCTTTATTATTATTATTATTATTGTCCAGCAGGGTGCTTCGAACCTTGAGTAACGTCAATTGTGGCTGGCCTTTTATACACCTGATGATACAGAATTTTTGCATCCTTATGTTCCGTAATACAAAAGTCAGTAGAGCCTTCAAATTTGTCTTCATCTGCCAAGGTCTCTTCCCAACTGTTTGTCAGGATATATGATATTTGTTCAAAATGCATTTCATTTGTATGGCCTACATCACGGGGATTCCTAGCTCTAATCCGAAGGTTGTGAACTTCTTAGAATATTCGATATTTCCGAAGTAAATAGTCAGATCTGCAATACGATTAAATTTAAAAAACTGAAGATGCTTATTATTTTGTTTGATGATTCATTGACTTTACGTGCGTATATAATTTTTAGGAGTATTTGGGTATTGGTACATCCCCGTCATAAGGTTTTTTGTCAGTAGTTTGTTTTAAATCATTTCCGCGATCTCAGATCACTAATCGATTTTATATCCTGTTATTGTTGAAGTCATCATTTACTACGATATCTTATTTTCTATGCCGTTTTATGCTTTGACCAGAACTCATTGCAACCAGATCGATAACATTAGCGGTTTGAGACCCTGGGGTCTACTGCTAAGGTTGCAACTACAGGTGCCATGTAAAAATCTCGTCAGGAATTGGGACACCGTTTGTGTTGCTCGACAGCCAGATTTTGGCTTTCATTATACAATATCACTACATATTACCTATAAAACAAAGTCCCTGGCCGCGTCTGTCTGTCTGTTTGCGATAAACTCAAAAAGTACTGAACGAATTTTCATGCAGTTTTCTCCAATGGATGGGGTTCATGAGGAAGGTTTAGGTGTATAATTCGTCCCAAAATTCCTATGGGAACCGGGAAAGCTGGTATCATATAAATTCTCGCATTTTTAGTTGATGGTAAGCGATGATGTGATCGACGATGGGGAAAAAGAAAAGAAAGAAAAATGTTTATTTGGGACTCGCATAAGACTAACAAACCAGTAAAATAAAATTAAAAACTAAACAGTATAATAAAATAATTATCTGTGCGAGGCCAAAATGGTCCCTATCTCAGCTTATGCTGCGATATCTAAAAAATAAATAACGCAGCGCTGGTATTCTGATAGGGCCAGTCAGTGGTGTCACGGATACACTCACGGAGCATATATAACAGAAATATACAAATAAAATAATAAGTATAAATATGGGTAAAAATGCAACAATTATTAAATATATATAAATAATAAAAAAATAAATAAAAAATCGGTACATACAAACAATAAATAAGCTGACACCCAATAGCCCAGTACTCCAGCTTCATTTGTCGATATCATAGACAAATGAATAGAGCGCGCGGGCGCAAGTGGGAGGTTATGCTCGGCTGTCACAAAGAAAAGATGGTTGAACAGAAACATAAATGGGTGGACGCTTGCCTATAAGTAACCTATGTACTCCTGACTTAAAGACCATGACGTTGTAGCTATCGGGAAACGCAGACCCCGGCAGGGAATCTCACTTATTACACTGGCTGAATGCACTATTAAAGTATTCCCAAAACGTTTTATTGTAAGATACTAGCTGTCCCACGCAACTTCGTCTGCGCCACATTTTTCATGAATGCTTGGTTCCTATTGGTCGTAGCGTGATGTTAGATAGCCTAAAGCCTCTATCGACCGCCGAGAGTAGAAAATAAATAAAGTACAAATTACGCTGTTAAAAAAATAGGGGTTGGTGATAGAAGGGTGAAAATTTAGGGTTGTATGTATTTTTAATGCCACATTAAGAAATAAAAAATTTGTCCAAAAAATAAAAAAAAGTGTTGGACAACCCTTATCACTTAGGGTTATAAAAAATAGATAGTAGCCGATTCTCAGACCTATTGATTATGCATATAAAATTTCATAAAAATCGGTCAAGCCGTTTCGGAGGAGTATGGTAACTAACATTGTGACACGAGAATTTTATATATAAGAAGACATAGTGTGATGATACACAAACTATTTCGGAATAAAGCTCAACAACCTATTACCCTGACTTTCTTCAGACAAAAAGGTCACACTTGACTCATTCACTTCCCATTTCTTTGTGTAGTTAAACAATAAGTTGAAAGTTCATCGTATCCAGCTGTAAGCTTAAAGGTCACGGCACGTGCTTTGTGGTTGTCAAAGGAGACACGTGTATAATTAAGGCAGGTGTACTGGTCAGCTGTTTGTCATGTTGTGGACGTTGACCTGTACGCTGCCTGTATGAACTTTGTTTTTGCTCAACGACTGTAAAATGAACCTAGAGTAGGTGAAAAAAGCTTATAAAACTAGCCAAGTGCGAGTTGGACTCTCACACGAAGGGTTCCGTACCATAAAACAAAATTAAAAACACATTTCACGTTTTTTATTGAGTCGAACTTTTGAGTGCGAATCGCGCCCCCGCCGTTTGATGTCCTAAATATTCTTTAATTCTTTATTGTACACCATAACAGCTTCAAAAATTAAATCACAGTGATTGAAATAGTTCATGAATGTACAAAGGCGAGCTTAACTCAAAAATGAGTTTATATATTCATTCGAATTCGGTTTCTTGTTGGGCAAAACCGAAATTAAATTAAACCGCAAATGTTATATTTGTTTGCGGAATTTGTTCGAAAGAGTCACCGCGGCTCTGGAACACAAAGGGCATTAGGAGAAACAGGGATGGGTTTTAGTCAATAAGAGTCTGACACTTCCTGCCGCTCCGCCCAGAGCGGAAAGAGTCATTTATTTATTTGGTTAACCAACAAGTGTTTACACATCACATCACAGTTACATTTTATCTTCTTTTACAAGTGCAACAATTAATTAAAGGTTAACTAACACCTCATGCACAATTTGTGGTTATTCACATTTTTAACTCTAAAAAAAAATTATAAAATATTTGCTTTTTACTTAATATTTAAAATTTAAGTTGAGACAATAATAATGAATAAAAAATAAGCTACGTAAAGTTCATATAAATTAGTTCATTTGATCATCTTTAAAAAAACCGGCCTAGTGCGAGTCGGACTCGCTCACGGGTTCCGTACCATTATCTATAAAAACAGCAAAAAATCACGTTTGTTGTTTGGGAGCCCCCTTGAATATTTATTTTATTTTGTTTTTAGTATTTAGTGTGATAGTGGCAACAGAAATACATCATCTGTGAAAATTTCAACTGTCGTAACTGTCACGGTTCATGAACCGTGATAGTTAGACAGTTGAAATTTTCAGGCTGTATCTCATGAGATACAGCCTGAAAATTTCAACTGTCTAACTATCACGGTTCATGAACCGTGATAGTTAGACAGTTGAAATTTTCAGGCTGTATCTCATGAGATACAGTCTGGTGACAGAGGGACGGACAACGGAGTCTTAGTAATAAGGTCCCGTTTTACCCTTTGGGTACGGAACCATAAAAAAAGATGTAATGTTTTATTTCGGGTAGGTTGTAGTTTTATTTGTCGTTGAAAAATGACACATTGATATAAGAAAATGTCCTAATAACTTTCTTGTTGTTTCAGGCATCCAGAAACAGAAGTCAATCAAAATATCTGTAAGTACACATACGATGTTATTCCACGCCATTCGATTACGGGGTACATAACTACAGACATAGGTATATACGTAACGTCCGGTCCGGTCTCATACATAAAATAATAATACACAAAACGTTTGCATACTTGACTGACAGTTCGGAACTGTTGAATATTTATCGTGTGCATGTATTTCTTTGAAAGAATACCGACAATATGTGATTTGCATGGTTGACTAATGGTTCTATAAGTGGAAGTTTTTAAATCCTCTTATAACATTAATATCTAAATAATAACTTAACATAGCATCGGGCTGGCCTCCCCAAGGTTTTGCTTTTAAATTTGATGGACTCGCGATTGGCCACAATCTCACTGAAAGATATGATGTGGTCGACGATGGAGCACGTTTACCTAAAAGTATTTATTTATTGCACACAATGTACACACAGTTACAGACTTAACTAAACTTTGTGAATACATTACCCTGTTAGGGCGCAGCGATCAACTTATAGCTAATCATAAAATAATTATCTTTAACAAAATAATAATCTTTATATAATAACAATAAAAGGAATATACAATACTAACATTATTATTAAGAACTATAGCTGTCAATTTTTGGGTATACGTTTGGTTAGACAAAACTGTTGCTCTGTAGGTACAAACTGTTACAAATAATATAATTTACAAAATAGAGCATATTACCTATATATTTTTAATAAATATATAGGTAATATGCTCTATTTTAAGGTAGTATCATCAAAAAATTCTTTAATGCCTTAATAACTTTTTTCTAAGAGTATGATTTAAGTCTGGCTTTAAATGTACATAATGTTTTTATGAACCGTATTGTTTCGGGTAATCCGATCCAGTCTTGCCTTAAGTCGCTATCCCGACCAAAACTTTGCGATAGTGCGTTTATCTTCGTTATTCAGAGGCTATTAACTCATTAGATAAGAGAAATAAACTACATCTAAAAGCACATTATTAAAGTTCGATATCCTATCATCACATTCCATGTTTTAATTTGTTTTATGTGTTATAAATACACTTAAAATCTACTTTTAAAAAAATGACTCAAATGATTGATTGCATGCATCTATTGCTAAAGGCGACGCGACGCTCTAATCATTTGAGGATTACACTAATGGATAGATAATTTAAAAACCTAAATTATTCACGTTTTATTTAATTTCAAAGATCGCTTCTTTTTTTTTAGAATATTATAATAAAAGGGTGTGCGCAGGGTGCGGGTGGCAAAGAGGGAACGAGTGCTCAAGGTTATTTGTTCAGGGAAACGTCTTAAAGGCCAGCATACAACCATAAGCACAGCATCGGTCGATTTGGCGACGCGATAGTCTTCCCATAAGGGAAGACCATGTACTTTGTCCAGTCGTCTTTTGACTGAAATGATAATGATAACATCACGCTTGTATTCTCCGAAAGCAATGCCTGCTGCCGCTTTGCCAGATAAAAGTCCAAGGTAATAGGGACGCCGGGCGTTGGGTGGCTCGCTGTCCGGTCACAACCAGGCCCGGGTCGATGGCGCGTTGTGTTCCACGCGCGCCTCAAAGAGATGTCAGCATAGGAGATGGGGCCCGCTAGGGCCAGACCCTGCCAGGGTTGCGGAATTTGTTCGAAAAAGTCACCGCGGCCCTGGAACGCAAAGGGCTTTTAGAATGAACACGGATGGGTTTTAGTCAGTAAGAGTCTGACAGACAGTCTCCCTCCCGTTCCTCCCAGAGTGGCAGGAGACATTTGATGAAATCCCATCCAAAAAAAAGGTAATAGGGACGCGCCTATTGCCATATCGATAACACTTTGATAGGAGAGCCAGGGATAGCACAGGACCTCATACTCAGCAATCGTACCCACCAGCACTGGGCGAACTTAATACTTATTTTAAATAAAATATGCATAGCTTCAAAACAATGTTTATATGTGCCTATAAAAACTTTGATTTGCAAAAACCATGTCCCACGTTCATAGTAAAAACTTTTACGACAGCTAGTAAATAACTTAATTAGCCAAGTTTTGAAACTTAACGAATATATTTCTCATACTTTAACAGCACCCCATAAAATGTTTAATCCACTTATCTACTCAATTCATTCAATCACACGGCTATTTAAAAATATTTCGCGGCCATATTTGGGCACTAAATCTGACGAAATATGACATTTTCGTCCTAGCGATATCATCATTTAACTTTATTGTCCCATAAAAAATATGGTCCCTATCTATGTAATATCTCCCATGTGCCATATAAGGTTATGCAATGGCGAACTGTGTCAAGAAAGAGACCTGTAACTTGCGTTTGCGCACCACTATTGACGCACTTTCGTTCCGCTTCTGTAGGGATGGGACGTTCTATTAATAATAATATCGATAGGTACTGAACAAGGTCAATTGTGTTGAAACAGAAATGTGTTTATTATTTGTACCTATATCTAATTGATTTTCATTTCTTTTATATTTATAATACGACTAAATACTACATTAATTTATCAACATCGAACATAATTAAGTAAATAAGTGAATTTCCCATGATCATGCTTTTCTCACGTGTTTTATCGAGATCAAGATCAAATGCGGCGAGTTTACTAGTAATTTACGTAAAGACCTCGTTGAGGTTGCGTTCGAGTTCGTAACTAGTCAGACGATTTCCGAAAAATACACATACCTTAGTTTACAAAACTAAACATGAATATGTCTTGCAAAAGCCATACAATAACATAGAAATAGGATCTCCCATGTCCCACAAAATGTTGTGTAATGCAGTGAGTCATTGTGCGCAAGACGTTGACCGACGTCCGTGCACCACACAAAAGCTTGCAGCTTTTCTTCCGTACACGTAGGGGTGGGACCGTTTTTAATAATATCGATAACTAGAAAAATAAAAGGAAAAAATATTCCATACCTACATATTAAATATGTCATACATAATAAGGCTGTGTAATGAATGAATTATGTTTGAAACCGTGTAATTGTATTCAAGGATACAAACTGCGTCTGTGCTTTTTTTTCTTCATTAGTTATTATTATTTATTACTTAATCTGTAGGGATGGGGAATTTAAATTAAATGACAGTCGATCTGGAAATATAGTTCGACAACAACAAACATATCGGTGTTGTGAGAGCCCGTTATGAATGCATTATTATGTTATTTAGTCGCAGTATTAAATTGTATCTTAATCAACTAACACGTTTATTTCTCTTCAACACCGTACATTGGTTTTGTTTATTGTGACCATGATAACTATTATTTTAATAATATTATCTTCGCCATTTACGTGTAACAGGTAATTATAAAAAAATATTTAAATTATTCCGATTTATCCGTATCCGTATTGATAAGATATGCGTAATTAATGGACACAATCACGTGCTAAAAGACTAGCACTTAGGGATTTTTTCTCTTAAAACATTGTGTGATTTTGAATTGATACTATGGAACATAATATTAAAAGTTACTTACTCTTCTTATACATTCAGTTAATATTTAACACACTAATATTATAAAGGCGAAACTTTGTGAGTGTGTGTGTGTATGTTTGTTTCATCTTCACTCGCAAACGGCTGGACCAATTTTGATAAAATTTGTTATGCAGGAAACTGACGACCTGGATTAACACATGGGGTACTTTAACACCGCGGGGCGCAGCTAGTTTGTAATAAATTGCTTTTAATTCGTATAATGTTTGATTGGCTCCTGCCCGCGGCTTTGCTTGCTTGGAAAGTGTTTTATCATCCAAAGGAATCTTTTAACCGGTATGAGTTAATGCCTTAAATCACGTCATTATCTATTCGTGTGCTAAGTTTTAACAGAATTCGTTCATCGGCTGATACTTTCGCATACATAATATTAGTAAGTATGGTTTCTATGTATCGTTACTATTATTTTACTATTATTCTGCTGATTTTATGTTTATCGTTATTATGATTATAATTATTCTGCTCCTCTCCTTATATAGTTCGTCCTTTAATAATAAGATCGCGAAGAGGATATAGATTATCTTAAGTATGCAGAGATTAAGATAATGTTATCCGTAAGGTATTATTTGATAATTGTTTTGCGTACTATTTAACCTTATTAGGTTACGTACAATGACAACACGACTAAAGTCTGTAAATAATCTGTGCTAAGTCAATGCTTTTGATCCAATTTATTTAGCTTTTCAAGATTAATAATTTAATAAGTAACTGGAAACCAAGTGAAACAACTACTTCAGGAATTATTGTATTGTTTGTGTAAGTTTTCAGTAGTCATTTATTTATTAACCGACTTCCAAAAAGAAGGACGTTCTCAGTTCGGTTCAAATTAAATTAAATTGGGCTCAGTAGTTTTTATTTTATAAGCTTGTTTTTGCTTACTTGGAAAATGTAATTATTGCGTAGTTCTTTATGTGTGTTCCCCGATTACTCATAAGACGCCTGGACCGATTTGGTAAATTCATCTTTTATTTGAAAGGGTGGTCCCATGTGGTACCAGGGTCATCAGGTTAGGATCTGATGATCAAATTTTATTGGCACACTTGAACCATTTTGGGTATTTTGTAATTTAATTTTTATGTACAGTAGTGGACTTAATGCAATCTACCGGTCAACCTTAGGGTTAAGAAAAGGCTACAATGGTACCTACCATTTAATATTATTATAAAATTATTAATTATTTTTAGGTTAAAACATATACGTATTAGAAAAGATAAGTACATTAATAATAATTTTATCGGCTACGTTTAAGACTCAACCATTGCAGAAAATTTCAGTTATAATGAAATAACTTATTTTCCTCCTAACTTACGATGAAGTCCAAGTAATTAGTATTTAATAACAAACTAATAAAATGATAAAGTAATCGTTTACTAGTAGGTATTGCTTATAAGTGTTAAATGGTAATTGATATTGAACAGCCTAAGATAATGCGTTTTAGTATTAATGTACGCATCGAATGCAACATAAATCCTTTGGGTATTAATAAATTTAGTAATAGTGTCGAGCATCTTAACTTGAATGTGTGCATTGAGACTAATAAGGCATTTTTTTAATGAGAATAATTAGTAAGTACTTCTGGCAAACAATTGTATTGTTTTTGTTGAGTTTACACAACAGTAATTTATTTTAAACGTTTCCCCACACAAGGAATTTCTCCTGTATCGTGGGTGCGTTTACAAACAAACAAACTCAAATACACAAACAGCCAGACCCGGAACAATTTGTTCCGTGCGGGAATCAAAACCGTGACACGCAGCGCAGCAGCTAACCGCTCAACCACTGCGCCAACCGTTTCGTCAAAGTATCTTCCAATATGACCATTTCATTTAGTGCAAAGGGAAAAACTAGAAAATACTTGTTTTCTCTATTCGGCAGGCTCAGTTGAAATCACAACAAAATAAATAAATAAAAAAATATTTATCGATATCGCATATTCCCATCACTACGCAAATCTCGGAGTTATGAAATGTCGTTTGAATGGCTTTTGCTTTCTTCGGCTGACTGCGTATAATATTGTTATTCAATACATGACACGTGTCTTAGCTTTACACACACCGCACGTGTTTGTTAATAATGTGTTTCGAATTAGTTGTAGAAATAATTACTGTGAAATTGATATTTCCTGAAACATTAAAAGTCATTACATTAGTTTTATAATAATTACGTGTCTAATTCTAAATGTGGAAGAACGGTAGTTTGTCACAAATACAGGTTAAAAAAAATTGGTTGTCTGTAAAGTCGGTTTACGGACGTTAGTTTAACGTGACAACGTCATAACAAAACATTGATGAAATGATCGTAACGGTACAATGATCGCAACGGTACAATGATCGCAACGTTACAATGAGCGTAACATTACAATGAGTCATCCTTTTTCTTGCGTGCAGCCGGCGTTCATCGATTTATATAAAACCCATCCGTGTTCCTTCAGCCCTTTGCGTTCCATGGCCGCGGTGACTCTTTCGAACAAATCCGCAACCCTGATCTGGTAGCCTCTTACAACCCACTAAACAGTATTCCAAGGCTTCCTCCCAACGTGCCATGCTTGCCTGGTATTTGCAAGTCTCAACCAAATCTTGAGAGACAGAGAAAATGTTCCAAATAAATAATCAAATAAGGTACCTTAGGATCAAAAATCTTGCCTGTGGATAACTAGCTACCGCCCGCGGCTCCGCCCGCGTTAATATCGAATATTATCCCAAGGGAACATACTTCCGGGATGAAAAGTATCCTATGTGTTTTTCCAGACTATCACCTACCTCTGTGCCAAATTTAATCAAGATCCGTTCAGCAGTTCTGACGTGAAAGAGTAACAAACATACCACATTCATATTCACAAACTTTCCCAGTAAGAAAAAGAAAAATATTTGCGTTGAAATAAATTCCAGACCTTTCGACGCATATGACGATGATCCTATTGCGTGTTTCATGGAGATAACAGCTGGACGTTGTACTCAGATATTGAAACAATCAGCTCCGATAAATACGACGACCTAAAGAGTACAGTCGTGTCACAATTAATATTCGTTACAATTATAGTAAGCCTTTGCAAAGAAAAAAAAAAAGTTAGATTATTTAGCAAAAAATAATCAAGTCGGTTTTGCGATGACAAGGGTTTAAAAAGTATCTAATCAAATGTCAAAAAAGTCAAAAGTCATTTATTCAAATTAGGCTGAGTGCCAGCACTTTTTGAACATCAAAGTTCTACATAAAGACAGTCCCCCAAAACGCCCGCCCGTCACCACTTCCTAGTGTTGTTGGTGGGAAGAAGAAGTGGCGCAACAAACTCCCCAGCAACACATCTGTCTGTTGAGTTAGAAAAAACTAGTATTTAAATAAAGGCATGCAAAGTATTCTTACAAGGAAAACAATACAACAAGGGGAACACGTAAAAAACCTAAAAGTAAATAATTTAGCTACTTGTAAGCTCGCACACTCCACAAAAGGATATGAGACAGATGCAAGACCGCAAAAAGAAAAACTTGGTTAAAACCCAATGAAAGGGACAGATCCTAAGAACCTCACCAGTGACGAAACGACCGATTTAGAGAAAAAAACACGATACTTTGATGTGGTGTTACTTCGGAGACAGTGCGCAAGATCATTAAAATTATATCCACGTATTTTTTTTTGTTGTTTTAACATGTTTCGAACAAAAAATATCAAAAGTAAAGTAATCCACTCTTTTCCAACGACATACGTGAAGCCAATACAGCAAAAAGCTTAAAATATGTTCTATCAGCGGTTGCCCGCGGCTCCGCCCGCGTGAATGTCGAAAATTATTTTATTTTTTAAAACTTTATGCACTAGTAAAAATACTGTACAAAGGCGGACTTAATGCCTTAGGCATTTTCTTCATCACAACATGGCAGGTGCAACTTAAAGAAAAACAAATAGAGAGAAGAAAAAAAAATCCTAAGGGAACATACACGTGTTATTCAAGACTATACTCCGTACAAAGTTTCATCAAGATCCGTTCAGCCGTTCTGCAGTAAGTAACAAACATACATCCAAACATCCAAACTGTCGCCTTTATAATAGTGTGATAGAAGTATAAATAGTATAGAAGTATAGATATAGATTAACGATACTGATTGCCTGGAAGAAAAATGCGCACCGTCTCCGAAGTAACCCTGTGTCTAAACAAACAAATTATGAACCACTACTCCAGTTTCGACAGGCCAAAAAGGTAAAAAAGAACGAGAACATCAAATTAGGCCCTATACCAGGCAAAAAGGTTGCTAATGCCATCGACCTCGAGGCTGTGGCTACCAAAGTTCCGTACGCTAATGGAAGCAGACAATAGACATCAGGTGCGGTTCGTGACTATGGTAATGATGAATGATGGCAACTCCATACTTAGTGAGCACATTTTGGTGGTTGGCGTTATTAATTTGTAAGAATTTCTAGAATTCGTAGCCAAGAGTACGGACGGAATGGAAACTGGAAAACAATTCAAGTCACTTGTAATAGCTATATTTCGTAAAAGATTGACTCAGACTAATTGCGATGAACTGTTTGATGATGATGTCAAATTATGACGGGCTAAACCACTGTTTAAAAGAGACTTTGTCCTCTGAGTTTTTTTTCTGTTTCATCTCAAGATAGTCAGCTAGGGAACACCGCTCCATCTCGTTTAATGACCTAAAATAATTGACGTGTATTTTACGTCAAGTCAAATATAATTATTTATCACTACTTCCGCTGAATGCGAGATGTTCAGGAACGGTTGTTGTGGCGATTCTTGGGGAGGCCTATGCTCAGCAGTAGTCGTCTTTTGACTGAAATGATGATGATGAATCCACCACTTTAAGAATCAACGGATGTATGCCATTAGATAACTTTAATTAAACCAATATCAAGAGAAGTTCTAAAATTAAAGAAAGATAGATCATGCTGTGTCTATCGCATCGTATTGTATCATATTGCTTTTATTATTAGGACAAACAGTGTAATAATTGTCGACAGGCCAATAAATAAAAATAAATATTCGTGATTAGTAACAGATTTAAGTCCGGAAGCCCGGAATGTTGATGATGATGGCAGGTTTGAGTTATTCTTTTTAATATTGTTTATACTTGATCGACCATTTAATGTTAGGAAGATTACAGCTTTACATACAAGTACGTGGTAATGACAAACATCATTTGCGGTAACTAGAATTGAATCTGGTAATGACACGTTTTTATTTTGTGTGAAATCATATTCAAATTGGCTAATTTGAACATTAATAAAGTTTATTACAATTATAAGGAAGCTTATACGAGTTTGCTTAATGATAAAGACCAATGTTAATTATGTAAAAAAATTGGAATGCCCATACCTAATCCATACATTGGTACATTTATAAACTGGAAATTGCAAGTTGATGAAAATGACAGATCAAATTGAATATTTACAAGACTAATATTCATTTTTAGCGACTTTTTGTGATTTGTTGACTGTTACTTAACAAGATAGTGTGAATTTTCAGAAGCTTTCTTTTTTATGATTAACGGTGGATCGGTTTACTTAGTTTTATTTTGAATATTGTGTTGCTTCGAAGTAGTTGTTATTTCTTCTCTGTTGGCAACCACAGTTTTTGTCACTGGTTTTAAATACTTTTCCATTGCTTGTCTGGCAGTAATCTTAAAGGATACACACAGTTAAACTTATTATTCTAGCTTCAAGGTTTGAACAACATTTCTAATCTAAAATTATACTCAGACAAAAGCGTTTTAAAATTTTCGTCGTGCTAATTGCATCCTCTATGTTTAGCTGTTATTGATAAACTTGCCAAGTACATCTAAAGTGTTAAGTAAATATTTACGTGCATAGCTTCAAAAGCCTTGACACAGTCATTTTAATATAACATGTATCCGTTACTTCATTAACCCTTGAATTTTTTATTTTTACGAAAAAAGAAAACGAATGCTCGGAAAAATATTTAAAAAGAACAGTACTTATGTGTCAGTTATGCAACAACATGCATTTAAGGGTTAGGAATATACTGAGAACATAACAAGTCATATTCAACCCAGAGATTCTAGTGATCCAATAGAAGAGGTCATTCATTAGCTCCAACCATATTTTGCTTCATATTTTTGCCATATTTACCTTATTGTATGTCTCTTCGTATCGTTGGATTTCCATGTCACCGGCTTTAGCTGACCTTAATCAGGCTTTGACTGTAGCTCTCATAATATCACGCTTCTAATCCCATATGGGTTAAGCAGAGGTGTATACTATGATCTATAGTTCACCAACATTTATCCAATTATAATGACGTAATGAAGGGCGAGCCTATTGCTATTAACCGAGCATAAAGTCAGCTTAAACTTGACTGCGCCACTGACCACAGCAGAATCCCAGATACAAAAACACAATAACACTGAGCCCAACCTGAGACTAGAACCCAAAACCTCATACATAGCAGGAGCGCTCTTCAACGAGGCTTTGATATTTGTAATGTTCGACATCACATCAGTAGACTATATTTTATCCGCAGTACCTAGCACTTCTACTTACTCCATGGACAACACCGCATGACGTCAATTTACATTAAACCCAATCTTAAGAACTTTACCAATCTGAAGATGTAATCATAACAGTATTTACGTGAAGGCAAATCTCCAAACCGTAATGCGTTGTGGTACTGTCAAAAATAGGTTAAACGTGATTGCAAGAAGCTTGGTTAAAAGTGTTTAAACCATTCGGCACTAACTCGTGACCATGACCAGCCAAGTCTTGAATAAATTTTATAGCTGAAGCTATTCTTTCATTTTTCTGCGGACTTGCGTTTTGGTATTCAGCAAGTGCTGCTGGATTCTTTAGATTTCTTGTTGTGTTACTAGCGTATTTGTTGTATTAATTGGGTTGAGTAGCATAGGGGTGGTTTTAGTTATTTTACTTTGCTATTTGTCGAGGTTATTTGCCTGAGCCTATTGAAGGACTAATAACAACATGGCAACAAAAGCGCGCACCTTTACGCCGCCACCTTGCTGAAAATTATTATAATTATTTAAATAATATTGTCATCTTCGCTACTTCAACAGGACAATTTAGACGCCTTTGATTGATTTGTTGACATCTTTATGTAATTTTTTAAAGCATATAATTTTCTTTTTTTTCTCTTTGCATGCTTGTTTAGATTTAGTTTTACCTTGAACACTTAATGTATTGTTTTTTTTTATTACTATTTCTTTGTCTATTGTGAGCGCACGTCGCATTTATTTTGTTAAGTAAATGCGACACGCTCACAATAGACAAACATATCCCGTTTTTAACCGTTCCCGTAGGAATTTCGGGTAATCCTCCCTTAGTGCTCCCCTACACTTCCGAAGGAACCTACACGCCAATTTTTGGCTTTCTACGACCAGTAGTTTCGACTGTGCGTTGACTGTCAGTCACCAGTAACGGAAGAATTTTACATAATTATTGATTTGCATGAATTATTGTTTTACATTTGTCTCGCTCTTTAACTAATATTGTATGTAAACTATAATGTGTAAACGTTAATTTTCCCAAATATAAAAAGACTCTTTTCATGACTCCGGCCGTTCACATCTGCGTGTTGCTATACAGTTTTATAATTATCAATCTCTTTAATAAGGTTACGAGTTCAAACCAGATTCCATTCTCATGATTACTCGATACAAGTGAACTCAATCGGCGAGTACGACATTACCGATGCATCACGTGATTCTTGTTATTAAGAAAATCAATACTTCGATACTACTGATGACAGAAGGCAAACAGAAGGAACACTTCGAAAGATGAATGGTCCTTAGGAAAGTTACACAGTTTTATAATGAGTAACAAAGCAGACCTTCTTGTGAATTCTAAGAGGAACTAAGTTTCCGTTTTTCTTTTCGTGGAAGGAGTATTGTTTAGCTGCATTCTTCTGTGGGTTTACAACAAGGCACTGCGATCACCAATCCGTTGCTTTATGTTCGATTAATCAAAGTTTAAAACCTATTAGCATCGGCCATTCGCCGACGAGAAAAAAAAATATACCCACATACATAATTTTATTTTACTTAAACTATACCCCAAACGATAGTGTTAATAGTTCTTAAATTATATTAGTAAAGACACGTTAAAAACAATTAGAAAAAAAGAAGCTTCATCCAAATAAAGGTAAATAAACAGACAGAAAGACAGTTACTTTCTATAATATTAGTATGATGGATAGTATCGATTATTATAGTACCTATTATATCTATTTGTGTCACTAGCCAACGCTATGGACGTCGACGGCTGAGAGAGTTCGCATCGTAGACTTTTAACCTTCTACAGACTTAGCTAGCGACCCAAAGTGCGTAAGAATCAATCAGTTGAAACTTATAAACATAGTTATCTATATTCAACGCGCGTAAGGCGTTATCATCAATTCGACACCCGGCGATATATCATTACTTCATGACGTCAATGAGGTCGCTCATAAACGGCTTAGAATTAACTGCACTGAACACAGATGAGCTGCTCATGTGGTTTTTTTTTTTGGTATTCTTAAGAATAGTGATGGTATTGAATTAATTGAATGGCTTATGTTCGTCCTTTGTAAATGTTTTTGATGTTTTGTGTTTTCCTTCTTTATCTTATGCGTCATAAATATATTTATTGAAGTAACTGTATACACTTTCTAGCCTGCTTGCTTTTGCTTTATTATGTAGGGTTACTTTTCAATTATCAGTAAAGATTTTTTCTAGCCATTAGGTATCAAAGACACGTTCATACGACATATTAAAAATACACTCCCAAAACAGAAAAAGAAAAGTCAGCTGTTCCCTTTTTTTATAAGTATGACAAATCATCAAATGATTATTTCCGCTATAGGTCAAGCGGATGGTGTGTAGACTTTTACTGACTAAAACCCATCCGTGTTCCTCCTGAAGCCCTTTGCGTTCCAGAGCCGCGGTGACTCTTTCGAACAAATTCCGCAACAGCTGTTCCCTAAATTTGCTTTTTGCATTGCTCTACCTATATTGCTTGGAAATTATTTGGCTGTTCAATAAAAAGAGCAAACCTTTATGTGTATGACCTACGATTTATATTATTTTTATCAGCAGACTCATTAGAATCTGTTGCTTTATTTTAACTAGTTCTTACATCTCCAATTTGAAGAAATTCAGTGCTCTCACTGCTGCTTCCCTGAGAATTTCAATTTACTGCTATCTAAGTTATTGTTTTTACTTCATGTTGTTTTCCAATAAGAAACGTTTACGCTTGAGTTGTCAAAGTTTAGTCAACCGTACGAGTTTTTGTGCTTTGAGTTTGTTGCCCGGTAGTTGTTTGACCATTGACGTCACCGCTAAGTACCTGAATTTCTGGGAGTATCTAACAAGTTTTTATGTTTTACTAGATAATTAATTTAACTCACGCTCTATATAACCTTTATTAATATGTTAATGGTGAATGTCGCCCTGCCAACGGTATTATGCATACCCGAGTGAAGGTAATGCATCAAGCCAAAAGCTTTCTCCAAGAATGCTCGAGATATTTGGTTCGTATTTTTGGAGTTCAAAATGGAGGTTATCTTGGCCGGTTTCTGAATTAAAAAATTGAAGTTGAGTATTTATTATATTCTTTAATATTTTGTCTTTAACGTGAGGGAGGGATTGACATGTTCTACACATACATAATGTTACAACAAAATACCTTCTGACATATTAGAACTAAATGAAAGAAAATTTAAAACTCATGTTAAATGTACACTTTGTGAACAAGCATATTACAAATTAGAAGATTACATTCAGGATAAGAATGCTTGGAAACATGCTGGTCCTGCTCCATAGGACAATCAAGGGTGAAGGTCAAACTGGTTGATTTATGTATTAACTTTATAGATATACTGTTTCTTTTTTTGTGTTTTTATTTTTCTGTTG
The DNA here is from genome assembly GCA_002192655.3 of Mamestra configurata. NCBI lineage: Eukaryota > Metazoa > Arthropoda > Insecta > Lepidoptera > Noctuidae > Mamestra > Mamestra configurata. Next base: position 52,878 of record NDFZ01004711.1, on the reverse strand, counting down.
ACTCACACACTGTTGTTTAATTAATGGTTCCAATGTTTGTAAATATGTGAGTACCATTTACCTAAATTTCTTTAGGAAATTAATAAGTTTACCTCTGCTGGTGATACTTTGTTCTT